>PVIA01009637.1:0-59171 GCA_004024845.1 Tonatia bakeri
AGCCCTGCTCTGCCTAGCAGCTGGGCTGCAGCTCCTCGCCATGTACTATCACGGGGCCTGCGTCTGTGGACAAAGAACCCAAATCCAGAGAGGTTAGGCGACCCGCCCAAAGGTGCACAGCTGATGAGTAGATGAACTGGTTGGCTCTCCGTGCTCTTGGAAGAATGAATGCTCTTCCTGTTTCTAAATGCGGGTCCCTCCCAGCCTCTGGCCTGCCTGAAAGGGCCCAGGCTGGGCTGGGACGAGCCTGTCCGCGCACATGTGGTGCTTATCAGGCCAGCATTGCCTCGCAGGGTTTCGCAATGGGCTTTGGGCTCTGGTCACCCTGGTGGAGCTGGAGCTGCAGGAGGGCAGGGCGACTTCCTCGCTTTCCTCTAACTGCTGTCCAGGCCGCTGCCCCTCTCCTTCCCAGAGTTGGGGCCCACAAACCCCGCTCAGGGAGGGAGGGGGTGGGTGATGGCCTGGGGGAGAAACAGGCTGAGCACATCTTGGGCTTGCTCCCTCAGGGAGAGGGGGGAGCAGCACATGACTGACGCAGGAGGGGGTGGGGGGTGGGGGTGATGTTTGTAGGACTGGGGCTCTTGAAAACAGGGAGGGGACCGAATTCATTCAGACCGGGCTTGGAGCAGGCCCTGCTCGCAGAGCCAGCTGACGTTCGCAGAGCTGGGGGCTGGCGCCGCCTCCACGTCTCCCCGGAAAGGGGCCGAGGAAGAAGGGGGAACAGCAGTGGCAGGATCATGTGCCAGGGAGCCTGAGCTGGCAGCAGGTGCCACAGGGAGGTTGTGGGCCTTGGGGAGCAGGCGCTGGGACTTTTTTGGGGGGGGTTTCCTTCCAGGATGAAATGACCCCTGCTACTGTCCACTCAGCCAGTCAGTCAGCCCAGAAACTGGCTGTACCCAGATTTCCCAGAAGTGGCCCAGTGTGGAGCTGGGACCACGGATGGAACAGGGTGGGATGGGGTAGGGGGCGGACTGTAGAAATAGAAGCCAGTGTCTGCCTTTCAGGGGCCTATAAAATAGGAGGGGGAGTAAACAAGCGCACACAGATCGTGGTTATGAATAATTAAATAGCAAGCCGTGGGTGACCACATACAATAGGAGGCCATGGGGGAGGGCCCTTATCCACTGGGCCTAAACATCAGGCATCTGGTCTTTTATTTCCTTTCTTGCCTCCTGCTACCCCCCATTCCCCAGCCCACTGGGCCCAGACTGACAAACAGTGTCCCTGCTTAACAGAGTCAGCAGAAGCTAGAGAATAACTTCCCATAAATCAGGATTCTCTGTGGCCTTGGCCTCATCCCAGCCCCACTCCGCCATGCGCAGCTCTTGGGCACTCACACTGGGGGCCACCAGCCCCAGGCACCACCAGCATCTTCGATTTACTGCCTGATGGACCCCTTATCACTATGGGGCCAGCCAGCACACACAGTTTGGGGAAAGAGGGCACCTGGGCCGGAAAAAACAGAGCCATTTGGCACAGTGCACACGGCCCCATGTATGGAAGGAAGAGGGCCACAACTGTGGCCCAGCAAGAATTCCCAAAGCAGATTCTCTGGTTCCCACTTCTGACCTTCACACTTTCTCCCCATGGTTGGAACTTCCCCACCTCCTCACACAGGCAAGTTCCTCCCATGTTTTGAAACTGACTTCTAGGGAAATGATCTCTAGGTCTCAGTAGGTCTGACTAAGCGCGTTGGATCTGCCTACTCAGCTCGGGCACCCAATCGCCAGTGCCTACGGGCCAGGATCTGTCTGGTATTTCTACTCTATAAACATTTTCCACTGAGCAAGCTCTTCTGACACGGCCTCCGGGCCTTGCGCTGGGCGGCATCGGCGGCAGACGCAGTGGTACCAGCGAGGCCCGGCTGCTCAGGGGTTGTTGCCTTCTCTTCCGGGAGAGAGCACACAAACCCACCAGAGCACACTTAAGCGCACGAAGCAGTCCGGGCTCAGTGAGCAGAAGAGTCATCATGCTTTCCTTGTTTTGTTTATTTTTTTTTAATTTATTTTTTGTGTATAGCAGCTCTATCCGTGGTCTCTAAACACACTAGTTTTTATGTAGGCGTCAAATCAAAAGCCCCTTGAGAGTCATTGCCTTTCAAAAGTGCAGAGGAGGAAGAGACTTCCGAGGGTGGGGAGGGAGCCCAGCTTCTTGAGGAAAGTGGCTGGTGAAGGGAGCTGGACAGGTAGGGAGGAAGGAGGGAGGGAATAGCAGGAACGGGAAAAGGCTTGAACCGAAGGACTGAAAGACCACAGCCAAACCTGGCAAATGCACGGCATATGCGACACTGTGGAAGCCATTGGTAATAGACTGTGGCCCTGTTCCCACCAACTCCAAATGCAGGTGCCTTCTCGATGCGCCATCACCGCTGGATTCAAGCGGGCCAGTGGGGGCATGTCTCTTGGCCCTTTCCGGCCCACGGGGTTCAGGGGCCTGAGCAAATGGATTAGGCTGCTGCAGAAGGCCTCTTTGGTAGAGAAGGGGGAAAAGGTCAGCTCCTGGAGTTGCAGGATGGACGAGCTGGAATGCACCAGAGGCTCCAGTTCCCACGTTTTCCCTGAAGGAGGCTGAGGCTAGAGAAAACAGGACTTACCCAGGCTCTGCGGGAGTTCTTGGCTGAGGTGATGGAGCTCCAGTCTCCTGACTGCTGGGATGCAGGGTGAGGCAGGATGTTCAGACAGGCCTTGCAGGCTCAGCTGCTGAGCTGGTCTCTAATCCTGTGCACTTGGCCACACAGAAGCCCAAGGCCAAGGTGTTCTGAGCTTAAGTGTTACTCCAGCTCACCTTTCCGCCTCCTTGGCCAAACCCCTACTCCTCATGTGCTAGATCCTCCTGTAGGGGAGTGTTGGGAGGGGCCATGCGCAGGTTCAAGGGGGCCTCTGGAGCAGAGAAATGGGTGGACTCCCTCTTACCGCCCTCCCCCACAAGGAAGGCAATTTCTGCCCCTGGAGCCTGCCTGGAAGCAGTAAAGCACCAGTGAAGGATTCCCCACCTGGCTCTTAGGTCCCTGAGGGTTTTTGAACACGGAAGTATTACAGATAAAAGTGGTATTTATAAAATCTGGTTATGAAACCTGTGTCCTTCTGGGAGGGAATGTCTCCCCTTGGGACATCCCTGAATGAGTCTGAAGCTCTGAGGAATGAAGGTCTCTCTGGCTCCAGGGCTCCAAATGACAGAGCACCCACTGAAGATGAGGGAGCCAGTGTGGGGGGTGCATGTCTGCATTGGTGGAGAGAGGTAAAGGAAGCTTCACCCTCAGGAACAAAGCCGTGAGGTCAAGGGTCATGGAGACCCCCAGGAAGGAGCAGAGACCAGGAAGGACACGCAGCTGGATGGCTGCCATACCTAGTAGCTCCCAGCCCCTTGAACTGCTTTGCCTGTTTTGCTTTCAGTTTCCCTGAAAGAGATGTGAGTGAAGAAGTGTGTTATGGGCTTTTCTTGGGAGTAACATGAGATGGAGAATTGGGGAGAGCGTGGCCCCTCCTGCAGGCAGGTTCTGGGGATCCTCAAAGGGGGAAGCAGGAGGCAATTGCCAGGCAACGGAGTGGGCAGTGGCCAGGAGGGCCGCAGAGAAGGACTCGGCGGCAGGAGCCCTCTTCAGATGAGGGGGTCAGCCAGGAAACCCCTGGCCTGTGAAGGGTTAGAGCTGAGTGCAGTGTTTGGAAACCTCCGTCATCACATGGCAAGCCTCCGAAATGTGGGGGCCATTGCCCTTCCTCCCTTAACAGTAGCTGCAGGCGCTGGAGACAACACACTAACCACAGGCTAGCCGTGACCTTGCTTGCCAGGGAGTGAATTTCTTCCTCCTCCTGACCATTCTCCAAATCATAAACATTTCTCCCACTTACAGAAACGGGCAGGGTGGGGACGGCATTCTCCCTGCCCAGGAGGGGCCGTCGGAGTGAAGGTAGAAGGGGCCAGAACGAGAGATGGGTTGACGCTCCTCTCAGAGGTCAGCTCTGACACCCGTTTTTCCACCCGCAGCTTCCACTTTTCAGCTATCACCCTCCAGGCCATTGGCCATTGCTCAACCTTAGCGTTTCTTTCACGTTATCCCCCGGGGTTCCGGCCTCTGCACCTTCCTGGTTCTCCTTCTACGGCTCCACTTCCTCTTTCTCCAATTCTTGTGTAGTTCACTCTTCTTCCTGAATCCCTTAAGCCAGGTGTCCCCCAAATTCTGCCACCGGTCTCTTCTCCTAGGCAGCCCCTGGTCTCCTCCAGGGTACCCTCACCACTGATGGGGCTTTGACGCTCACCTGCTTGTTGGTAACCCTGCAGCCCCGGGTGCTCCTTCAGGTTTGCAGCCTGCTGGACAGGTGCACTTGGAAGCCTCCACAATCCCCATACCCTATGCACCCATTGTTGGGGTGCTTCCACCGGCCTTGGGAGAGCTGTCCTAGGGGCCACACTCAGGAGCTGTGCCTGGAAACCAGGTTGCCCTGGTGGCTGGGCCCTTGCCCCGGGTCACCAGCACGGGCCCGCCATCGTCCTGCAGGAGGCTGGCTGCCTGCTTTCCTCCCCCTCATCTCTGCTTTCCCCTGTTGACACGCAGGGTTGAGACAACCTCGACAGTGTCTGAGTTTCTGATGCTGGACCTGGAGCACAGGGCAACATGGTGGGGGGTAAATTCTAAATCTCTCTGGAAACCGTTCCAATTCCAGGGAGTGTTCTGTGCTGAGACCTGACAGGAAGATAAGAGGAGACCTCCTGGACTTGATGGGGAGAAAGGCTACTCTCTCATTCATCCGTGAGATGTTCATTGGGCTCCTTCTCTGGGCCAGGGACTGTGTTAGGGGCTCAGGATACAATGGAGGAGACAGACGGGGTCCTGCTCTTGGGGAGCTCACGGTCTAACAGAGGACCAGGCATCCAGTAGGGGACCAGAGAGTGACAGATGTCCCAAAAGAGAAGCATGAGACCAGATTTCAGATTAAATGACAGATATCTTTTCTGTGTGGTATAAATCTGTCCTAAAATTTCTTGGGATATACTCATACTAAATTTTTTTCATTATTTATCTAAACTTCAAATTTAACTGGGGCCCTGTGTTTTTATTTGTGAAATCTGACAGCCCTGCAGGCAATTGTATATGCGGATCCAAAAGTCAAGGGACAGGTCGAGACAGGGGCATATGCTCGGCAGTTGTCAGCAGGGAGCAGCATGGGAAGTATCAGAAATGCAGGGTGCTTAGAGTCAGCAGAGAGGAGAGGTAAGGCCTAGGACAGAGCCTGATTAGCTCCAGCATTTAGGGTTTGGGTTGAGGAGAAAGGAGGAGGGAAAACAGGAGAGTGTCCCAGAAGCTAAGGGTAGTAGGAAGAAAAATGACCCACGGCAGAAAAACCAACCACGCAAGGGCTCACCCCATTCACTGAATGTATGGAGAAGCCATTAGTGGT
Organism: Tonatia bakeri; assembly: GCA_004024845.1. Lineage (NCBI taxonomy): Eukaryota > Metazoa > Chordata > Mammalia > Chiroptera > Phyllostomidae > Tonatia > Tonatia bakeri. The sequence goes on from PVIA01009637.1 coordinate 5,397, forward strand.
CTTGGTGACGGCAGCTTCTGTATGTTTGTTATGGAAGAACACATGTCACCGCGAATGAAGGGGCAATTGGGAGGATTGGAGATGTTTTCTCATAACAGAGAAGGTGGGTAGTTGGGGAAAGAGCAGAATCAAGGGAGGGCTTGGTTTAGCGTCAGAAACTTGAACATGTTTCAGTGCTGGTGGGAAGACACGAACAGAGAGGGAGAAGTAGAAGATGAAGGAAGAGTGGGGACAGGCAAGGTCCCTGAGGTGGCGGGAAGGGCTGGAACCCAGGACCTCAGTGGTGAGATTAGAGGGAGTCCCTTTAACAGGAGGCAAAGCAGAGAGGAAGGTACAGGTAGGCTGGTGGCACGGGAGGCAGGACATTGAAAGATTTCCTGCCTCAAGGCTCATACGTTATCTTTGAAGGGAGAGGTTACATCATTGGTTGAGAATTCAGATGGAAGTAAATATGTGAGGGTGTGAAGACAGGGACTAAGGCTTACAAACGTGGCTGTACAAGGATTTGAACAGACGTCAATTAAGAAAACAGCAGGCAGTGCTGAGGACCCAGTCAGGCTTGGCGACCACTGATGATGGGGGGCCAGGCAGCTTGCTGGTGTGGTCTTCTCCGGTAAGGACCACCTGCCTCGTAAGCACAGTTCAGAGGGAGAGGAGAGCTGGCCCATCCACCACAGGAGGGGGAGGGGCGTTGCCATGTGCTACAGTATGGAGGAGAATGAATGAGATTCCCAGCTGGGAAATCTGCCCTGTGAGAGAGCGGGGTAGGGAAAGGGGGGAGGCGCTGCATTGGGAGACAGAAGAGGGGCGAGTGGACAGGTGTAGGCTGAGTGAATAAGCAGAGACAGTGGAAGGGCGTCAGAATTAGTAATTTCTAAGAGTGCTGGGTGGTGACTCAGTCTGGACGGTGGTGACAGGAGTGGGTGACCAAGACGTGGTGGGAGGGAATGTTATCAGAAATGGGGCAGCCAGACAACTGAGAGGTGACAGTATGGGTTAGGTCACTTCTGGACACTGAAGTCATCCACGATGTCCTCCACACAACTCACCTCTCCTGGCAACGCCTGCTTGTTTGTCAGGCCACAGGGGTTGCCATGGTGATGGGTGGGCGGAGGAGAGGTGGTGGTGGGGAAAACCAGGTGGGGGGGTGCTGTGGAAGTTACCGTAGTAGGAAGGGGTCATGTGTAAGCTTTAAAGGGGAGCCCTCTGGTCCCCCCAGGCTGCGGACACCCATGGTCTGTCATCTGGACGCATCAGGTCCGAGAGAATCTTCTATGATTGCTTCTCTTCCGTGGCCTGGTCGCAATCCAGAATGCTGTGCCTCATCGTCCTCCCCTCACCCGCCACAGCCTGTCCCTTCTCTTGTGTTCTCTCGGCCACTAAGGTGAGAAATTTCAGTCTCACTTCCCATATGAAATTGGTCACCAATTCTGCCTCTTTCTGATTCATATTGTTGTCATGTGTTTTTTAACATTACAATTGCTCCCTAAATGATGTCCCTGCTCTCAGCGCTCCCTCCCCACTCCGCCCTGACTTTCCCCAGCGTCTCCTACTTCCTAAGAAGCTAAGGCCAAGGAAAGGACACCCCTGAATGCCTTATCAAAATGGAACCTTCACACAGCCATCAGTGTCACCTCCCTAAAACACCACTTAGTTCCTGTGACTCCTCCCATCCTCAACATTTCCCAGGGGACCTCTGTGTCTACAGACCAAAGATCAAACTCCTTAGCATGGTATTCATGACTGCTCTTGACCTGGTCCCATGGTCCTCGCCACCCACATCTTCTATCCCTCCCTCCGTGTGGGCTGGGATAAGCCATGTCCTTTCCTGACTCTGAGACTTTACATCTGCTGTCCCCTCAGCTTGCGATGTCCTCCTCCTGTGCTCCACAGGCAGCCTGTAGGGCTTCGCTGCAGTCATGCCTTTTCCCTGGCGCCTCCCCCCACACATCCCACTCAGGACAAACCAGTTCTTTCTCTACAACAAAGTGGGACATCGCTCACCAGCATCTCTGTTCAGCACGTATTTTCAGTCTGGTAATATTGTGAACTGTTTAAAAGTCATTCATGCAACACTTCTGCAAGTATGTTTAGCTGTGTGAGATGCTGAGGATAGGAGAAGGATGAGTAGTCCCTGCCTTCAAGGTCCTGTTCTAACGGGGGTGCTGGGAGCTGACAGGCGGTGACAAAGCAGGACCCCGTTCGCGGCATGTGGCTAGACAGGGGAGGACCGGGTAATTCCACCATGTAGTTCCCAGGCCGTGTCTGTCTCCCCAGCTAGAACCCAAGTCTGTTGCATTCAGGAAAATGTCTTCTTTACCTCCGAGTCCCCACGCCCCTGCCTGCCCAGAGCCCGCCAAGCCACAAATGCACCCTGTGTGTTTGTTAGTGTGAACCTCAGGCTCCCGCGGGGTCGGAGCTGTGTCTTCTTCACTCTCCATCCCTCTCCCTTCCCGTGCCTTGCACAAGGCTGGCGGAGTCAACATTTACTGAAACGAATTAGCAGAGAGTTGCTGGGAACTGGCAGGTGCCCTGGGGACCCGTGAGCAAACAGCTGCCTGGGATATGTCCCAGACCAGGCAAGTGCCAGCGATCCGTGTGACCGCTGTGGAGACCCAGACACCGGAGGGTCACTCACTGCTCATCCCTGCGGGGCCCCCGGCTGGCCCACTGGCCAAGACCTCCCAGCCCAAGCCTGCAGCTACTCTCTCCGGTGCAGGGCTGGGCACAGGGAAGGGGCGCTACCTCTTGCGAGCAGAGGCAGGAGCTGGGACTCACTGGAACTTCGGAGAAGAGGGCTGAGCTGCACCAGCAGAAGCCTCCTCCCTGGCTACAGGTTGGGCCCCATTCTGCTGTGGAGGCTATGTGTTCAAGAGTGGCAGCATCAACCATTGAGTCCCCCACCTTAAAGAGGGGACAGAGGGGACCTGTTCCCTGTGTTTGGGGGGATGTGCAGAGAGAGGGTCTACTCCTTCTGCCAAGGTCTGCAGGAGACCCTCTCCTCTCCTTCCAACCCCTCCTCCCAGCCCCCCCCCCCACTATTTGTGTGAGTAGGGGCATTGGTATGCAGGGGGTGAAGTGTGAAGTTATGGAAAAAGCTGGAAAGTGTCCTAAATTCCTGGGCTGAGGAAAATCCCGCTAGGGCTCTAACCAGGAAGTGGGGAATTCCCAGAAGCTCTGGGGGTTGGGGGTGGGGGCGGACAGAAGGGAAAAGACACCAGCAGGTCAAGACTTCGTGATCAAGGGCATCCCCTCCTGAGGCAAGTCCCAGCTTGTCCCCTGGAGATAGCAGTGGGATGTTGACATCTAAGGTGCCCTTTCCAGGCTCCAGACATGGGACGCTGTGTTCCACGCCCCACCCTCAAACCCTCCCCATCCTTCCTGGCTCCTCAAGCTTCCTCTTCCTCCTCCTCCGTCCCAACCCTCCTTCTCCTTCCCAACCCTCCTCCCTGGTACAACTTTATTTCTCTCCAGTTTTCCTCTCATCTCCCTACTGGACTAGGGGAAAGGGAAGGAGGGTCTAGGCTTGCCCTCCCTGCAGACAGCCTGCAGGGCTCACTGCCGTCTGGTCTGTGCTCACCTGTCTGCAGGGGTTGCGGCGCCAGATCCCAGATCCCAGATCCCCGGGGGCGAGCCACCAGAGTGCTCCCAGCCTAGGCTCGCCCTGCTGGAATATGGAGTGCCCCGGTAAAGCTGCTGTGAGGGCCCTTTGTGAAGTAGCGTCACCAATTCGAGTCCTGCACAGCGTTTCTGGATGTCGCTCTCCTGGCACTCAGGGGGCAGCATGAACAAAGCAGACCAGCGTTCCCGGGAGCGAGACTAACAAACAAATAAATCAATACTTTATGTATTATGAATATAATTTACTGCCATGCAGAAAAACAAAGCAGGGTAAGGTGACAGAGAGGGGGATAATCCCATTTTAGGAGGTTCAGGAAAAGGCTCTAAGAGGGAGGTGGTGATATCTGCACAGAGACCTGGACATAATGAGGGAGAGGGGGACAGCTGCAAGGAAGAAGGAACAGCAGCGAGGCTGCCAGGAGCCAGGGAGACGCTTGGCTCAAGGGCCAGTGGAGCGAGCCTGTTGGGCCAGAGGGAGTGAGCAGGCCGTGAGGGCAGATAAGAAGCTGGGCCAGGGCCCTCAGGGCCTTGTTTATCATGTGAAGGAGTTCGGGTTTTGTTCTGACGAGTGGGTTTGAGTAGGGGAGTCACACGATCTGATCTAGGCTTTTCAGAATACTCTGTATTGGGAGTTCACTGCCAAAGCGGAGCTGGGGGAGCAGTTAGCAGGCTGTGATCCTCATCCAGGACCGACGCCCCTGCAGCTCTGTCCTCGCCGCCCCCGATTTTCCTCCCAGAGCCCAGTACTCCGCATCCGCTCTTCTCGCGCCTCCCCTCCTCCAGGCTCTGGGTTCACTCCCCAGCACACCCGAGTCTGCCCACCCTGCACGGAAACTGCCACACCGGTGGCCTCTTCCTCCTCCTGCCGGGACTCTCAGCGCCTGCGCATCCCCGCTTTGCTCACACTACCTGGGCTGCCGCGCAAACACAAATGCCTACAGGAAGTCCCATTCCATTGGCCGGAGCAGAAGAGCAGGTAAACAACTTTCCGGGAGAATGTTGGGGAGTGACAAATGCTATGATGCAAGTTGAAGCGAAGAGAGCAGATAGAGTGATGGGGTCAGGAGCTACTCCAGATAAAAGCCTGAATTATTCGAGGGCACAGCCATGTGAAAGTTTCAGGACAGGGAGTCTTCGGCAAAGGAAAGAGCACGTGCAAAGGTGTGTGTGTAACCCCAGACTCTTCTCTCAGCCTCAGACTCCAGTGTCCTGTGACCTACTGGGCTCCCCAGCTCGAGGTTCTGCCAGCATCACCGCAAACTCAGTGGGCCCAAAACTTAACCTGTTTGCTTCTTCCCCAAACCCGCTTCTCTCCTTGTCCTGTTGTCTAAACTGTCCTCGTGCTGGTAAGCTGGGCATGGCTGCAGCTCTTCTTTCTCCCTCGCCCCACACACTCCGGCATCGCAAGTCCCACTAAACCTTCTTTTCAGATGCTTCTTCTGTCTGCCTCCTCTCTGTCAGGGTCAGGCTGTCATCCCAGGCGGGAGGACATGGCCGACCGCTGGTAATTCTCTGAGCAGAAAAATGATGCGTACTTAGAGAAAACCTAAAAAGAACAAGGCAGCATGTCACATGGAGGGCTAGGGCTGGATGCCGGGAGCCGGAGGGAGCTGGGTGGGCTTCATGGAAGAGGCGATCTCATTCTCTCCCAGTTCAATGACCACATGTAGCTGGGGCCCTAGGTCTATCCACCCAACACAGACCTCTCTCCAGAGATCTAGCCTTGCCCACCCCCTTGGGCACTCGCGTCTCCTCGAATGCCCCTCCAGGAGCTCTCAATAAACACATCTGAGTTTTCCCTCATCGTTCCCCAGTCCACACACCTGCCCCCTCAGTGAAACGGCTCCACTACCACCCACTTAACCAGAAACCTGGGAGCCACGCTGGACTCCTCTGCCTTCCACCCCTGGGCCTGAGCAATCACCAAGTCCTGTTAGCTGGAAAAGGCTCCGAACCCCTCCTCTTTGCCTCAGCTTCGTGCCATCCCTTGGTTCAAGCCAGCACTGCCTTGAGTAGGGGAGTGACACTGCCTCCTGCTTAGACTAAATCAATCACCTTTAAAAAAAAAAATTCTCACCCAAGGACATTTTTCCATTGCTTTTTAGAGAGAAAGGAAGGGAGAGAAGAAGGGAGACAGAGAAACATCAATGAGAGGGAGAACATTGACTGGTCGCCTCCCTGACATACCCAGACCAGGGATCCAACCTGCAACCTAGGTACGTGCCCTGACCCTGACCAGGAATTGAACCCACAGCACTTTAGCCAGGGGACGATGCTCCAACCAACTGAACCACACCAGCCAGGGCATACACCGCCTCTCCGTGGGCCCCCTTGCCTGCTGCTCGCCCTCCTCCAGTCTGTGGCCCACACTCCAGTCATTCCAGACCTTCTAGGGCACAGTCTGCTCACTGCCAGCCTGTGCTGTCACCTGTTCGTCAGTTTCCCACGGCTCTGGGGTAAAGTGCAAAGTGCACAGTGCCGCCGGGTAATTCCCAGCCTCTTCTCTCACCGCCCCCCCACACCCTTGATCCAGGCTTTATGACCGACTTTCAGTTCCTAGAATGCACCGTCTTGCTCAGGCCTCCCCGCTCCTGCTTCCTCTGGTCCCACCATCCCTCTTCCCTTGCCCACCTAACTCCTAGTCGCTCCTCGAGAAAGGAGCAGTCACCTCCTCCTATAAGCCCTCTACGATCTTCCCAACCCTGAGCTCGCCTCGGCCTGTTCATGTCTCTGCTCTGTCCACAAGCCTGGCATGTCCAGGAGTGCTTACCCTGTCCAGCTTGTAGAAGCCTCAGCTCCTGGCGCAGGGCTTGGCATATAGAAGGTGCTCAACAAGTATTTTTTTGAGTGGACAGGTGGGTGATGGGCCAATGGAAACGGGACTCCAAGTACGGAGGCCTCTGGGAAGCAGAAGGTATTCCGGTGTAGGGAGTGAGGGAGAAGGGGCCCGGCAAGGGCAGAGATGCGGGGATGGCAGAGGCACCATCGTCTTCATTCAGGAGTGAACGAGGACACCTGATTGGAGCCTGGGACACGAAGGGCGACGGAGTTAAAAAATGGAGGCTGGACCCTGGCTGGTGTGGCTCAGTGATTGAGTGCTGGCCTTTGAACCAAAGGGTCGCTGGTTCAATTCCCAGTCTGGGGCACATGCCTGGGTTGCAGGCCAGATCCCCAGTTGGGGGGCATAAAAGAGGCAACCATACACTGATGTTTCTCTCCTTCTCTTTCTCCTTCCCTTCCTCTCTAACTAAAAATAAATAAATAAATATTAAAAAAAATAGAGGTTGGGGCCCAGCTACATTTGGACTTTGCTCTAGAGGCAGCGAGGAACCTCCAGAAATTATGAACAAACTGTGACATGGTCAAAGCCATGTTTAAGAACATGTTTGAGAACATCAGTCTCGGGCGGCCTGCAGGTCGGACTGTAGGGGCCAAGGGGAGTGCAGAGGATGCGGAAAGCACCCCCACCTTGGGGGGCCAGGGAGCCTGTTCTGAGCTCCTCTTTCAGTTGGAAGGCCCCCCTGCAGCTGAGGCATCTGGCTGCCTTCAGCTGTGGAAGAAACGCTCTCATATCTGCCCTTCCTCTTCGAGGTGCAGGGAAGGGGGGCGGTTATCGCCCTCGTGGGTGACTCACCCCAGAGGGGTCAGCTCCAAGCAGAAAGTCATTGTTGACAGGAAGAGAGGTCAGACTGTCCCTTCCTGGGCATTTTGGCTTCCCGGGCACTGAGACAGCAACACAGCACAACAGAGAGAGGGAGGGAGGCCCCCTGAATGGTCCCGGGACACCCTTGTCCCAACTCATGCTGCCCACCTACTCACTTGGGACCCAATGTGCCACATGACAGGCAGCCTGACAGAACTAGTTGTTGGTGAGTCAGGCAAACACTGTCACAGCTAGCTGGGGAGGTGTGAAGGCCTCGGAGCAGGGGCCTCAGAGCAGTGAGCGCTGAGGTATGTCTTCTGAGGGGCCTGCTGGAGCTGGTGAGGATGTCAGAGGTGGGGGCAAATTTGGCAAAACTTCTTAAAGAAGTGAAACCTGAAGGAGGGGACAGAGGGCTACCAGACCTCTGTAAGCTGGGGCTGGGACCAGGTCAGGAAACCCGTCCCCCTGACATAGAAGCTGGCAAGCGTTTGCCCCTGTCCCCCGCCCGCCCCCCACCCCCTACCGCAACCATCACTGAGGCAGGCCGGCTCCAACCCCGGGAGCAGCTGGGGTTCAGAATTCGCTCTAAACAAGGGCGACCCCACCCGGGGTGGTCTAGTTCCCGGGCAGGGCCAGCTGCAGAGCTCCGTGAGCCAGCATGTCCAATGGGAGCGCACACAGGGCGCTCCGCTAACAACGCCGCCACAAAGCACCTTCCAGTTTTGCTCAGAGCATCTGTTTCACGGTAAATGCTCCTACTGCAAAAACAAAGCAAAGCCGGACAAACCAAGGGGCACAGGGGAACTTCTGCAGGTGACGGATACATGCATTACCTCGACTGCGGGGATGGCTTCACGGGTGTATGCACGTGTCCACACTCATCAAATCGCGTACATTAAATATGTCTGGCTGTGGGGTATACAAATTATACCTCCATAAAGATGTTGAGAGAGCAAGTGAGCTGTACTTTGGGTGTGGAGGTAGGGAAGAGAGACGACTTGGGTCTCGAATCCCTGTGCACACAGGTGTTTTCTCAACCAGAGAGCTTGGCAACCATGATCCAGGGGGCGGGGCTTCTAGGTCCTCTTCTAGTTGCGGGGCCTGCGCCACTGGTGGGCTCCCGTGCAGCCCTCCCTCCCCTGCGCGGGGACTCCATCCTCCCCTGTACAGCGCAAGTCAGAATCCAGGCCCTCCTGCTCTCCTGCTGGATGGCAGGAGGGGGACCCCCGGCTACAGAGGTAGCTAGCTTCAGCAAACCGGGGCCCCAGAGGCAGATGTGAAGAGCAGAAAGGGGTGCCAGGCGCGAGGCGAGGGCTCTGAGCCAGGAGATGGGAGCAGAGATGCTGAGGGGCCGCTGGACCTTGAGAGAAGGACTCAAGCTCAGGGGTGAGGCTGAGGGTCAAGAGGGTGAGGAGATGCACCCAGTCACCGCAGCACCCCTAGATTTTCCCTTTGTTCCCCCCAATCCTCCTCTCTCCCCTCTTCCTGGTGTTCCTAGAACTGCTGGCTCTGCTGACTGGGAAGTGGGCTCAGGGCAGAAGCAGGAGCCAGAGCTGGTGTGTCGCTCAGCCTGGAATTCTCTTCTCCCAGTTGCCACGGAGCTGACTCCTGGTCCCACTTGTCTGAGCGTAAACACCACAGCCTCTGGGATTGGTCAGGCTTGATTGATAAGTGAGGAATCCATCCAATGGGACTGCGCCTTTAATGTAGGGCCACTCCGTCGCAGTCACAGCCCCTAATTCACCCTCATAATGGCCTTGCTACCCTCTGTTATTTGTCTCCTTGTTTATTCTTGCCCCTCCGTTTATAAGGTAAGGGCTGCCAGCTCAGGGACCTTGTCTGGGTTGCTCACAGCTGTACCCCCAGCACCTAGACCAGTGCTTGGCACAGAAGAGGTGCTCAAATATTTAGTGCATTCATAAATTAATAACAATTGCTAACATTTATTGAGTGATAATTATGTGCCAAGCGTTTTTTTTCAAGTGCATTGGGGTCAGCTCACTACTGGCCTCAGGGCAGACCTGGCTCCTGCCTATTTTTATAAATAGCTTTACTGCCTGCACATGGGGTGATGTTATGTACAGGGCGGGGCCAAAGGAGAGCTACAGTTCCCATTACGTAACACACGGAGTTTATTCTTGACTTGCTGTTTATTAGTGACCGTATTACTGTCCATATGAACCACTGTGAACCTGCTTTTGCCCCACCCTGCACGGTTTATGGCTGCTCTGACGACATGGCAGCCGAGAGGAGCTGTGCGTCAGGGTCTCAAAGGCCAGCAAACCCAAACTAGTTACTGCCTGGCCCTTTACAGAAATGGCCTGCTGACCCCTGGGTTAACTCATTTAAGCCTTACCAATGCTACTGAGGTCAGGGCTATTCTTACCGCCGCTTTGCAAGTAGGGAAACTGTGGCACGAGCACTTGTCCCAATTCACACAGTTAGTGAACACAGAGGTTGGATTTGAACCCAGACAGACTCATCCCAAGGCCCAGGTTCCCTGCTAGCTGCCACATTCCATTTCCTTTCCAGGAAGGGACAGGGAGGGAGAGGGAGGACCCAGAGGGTCTTCGGCATTGTGGGGGTAGTTAGCCCATACAAAGGGCAAGGAAAATGAAAGACAGATACTTCAGACAGGCAGCTGGGAGACCAACGAGGCCTTAGGACCCTGGGCCACTGGTTCGAGTCTTGGCTCCACTCTGAGACCCAGCGTCCCCCAATTTTGTCCTCTGGAGGAGCACCCCTTCCCCTCGCCACCCCTAAACATAAACAAAGACCCCTTTCCTTCAACCTGAAGACGGAGTGCAATACATTCTCTGCTTAGGACTCGAGGTCCCCACCTTACACCTCTGACCCCTGCTGCTGCTCATCTCCGAGAGAGTCCAGGCTGGAAGGGTCACTGAGGGGGCACAGGTGAGGGTGATTTGAGGCGGCACACACTCCTTTTTTTTTTTCAGTTTCACAAAATATACTCTGGCCCCTTGGGGTTCCGCCATTTGAACATGTCTGTGAATCTCCCATTCTTCTGGTGTTGGAATTTGGATGCAGTTCAGCCCCGAGGTTAAAGAAACCAAGAAGCAGATGGTCTCAAATCAGAGGACACACCACAGCCTTGGAAGCGACAGCCCCACACACGTGGCCTAGAGCTGCCAGCTTTTCCTTGCTGATTAGAAATGCAAAGAGAAAAAAGGGCAGGGAGGAGCAAGCAGGAGAGGGGCAGGGAGCCGAGCGGAGCCCATGGGCCTGGTCCAGGCAGCGAGGCCTGGTCCAGACTGGCTACCTTCTGGAAGGTGCACTCTGACGGGGGGCAGTGGGACAGCAGTCTGGGACCCCCCATCCCAAACTTCTGGCCTCGGGGGCTGCTCTGCGGCTTCCCCAGCATGTCTGGCAGGGTGTCTGTTATCTCCTGCACACAGGGCAAGGCCTTGCTGAGTTACTGTTATCCCTACCAAGGGTTGTAGACTTGCCAAAAGCCACACAGCAAGTGGCACCAGACAACTGTCCTCCCTGGGGACCATTCCTTGGTTATCAAGCAACCTCCCGTTGACCCACTGGTGAGCTTGATACAGACAGAGGTGGTCTGGGTGGGGACTCAGGTATTCAATTCCATTTGTCTCTCTTGGTCTTGGCTGTGTTCCCAGCACCCCAAAGCTGGCACACAGTAGGGCCTTTCTGAATATTTCAGAGCATATCAAAATAGGGGCCGTCAAAGGAATACAAATGCCATTGGGTTTTGAGAAGGAGGAAATCACGTGGGTTGGTGGAAGAGGGATTCTTGTCCCGACCGGTGTGGCTCAGTTGGTTGGGTGTTGTCTGCAAAGTGAAAGGGGGGCACTTTCTCCAGGTGAGGACACGTGCCTGGGTTGCAGGTTCGATCCCCAGTTGTAGTGCGTGTGAGAGGCAACCGATCGATGTTTCTTTCCTTCTCTCTCTCCCTCCCTTCCCTGTTCTCTATAAACAAACAAACAAACAAACAAATAAATCCAACCTTAAAAAGGGAAGTCTTGAGGGTGGGAGCTGATTTGCACCAGTCGGGGTGGGGTGCTGACAGTTCTGGAGGCCCCGCCCCTGCTGGCCTCTCCAGCCCCCTTCCTGTCAGACCTCCTGTCCCCTACGCTTGGCTACCAGGAACCTCTGCCCCTCCATCTCTGCTGCACCCTCTGCTGGGGCTGTCCTCCTCTTGCCCCTGCTCATCTCCCCATGGCTCTCCCTGCCTTTCCCTGCAAGCCCTTCCTGACCCCACCCCGCCCTTCCTGGGGCTCCCACGTCAACCTGGGCTCCTTGCCACCGGTAGAGTTGCTTTGCAGTTAGCCGTTTACTTGCCTCCCCGCCCCACCAACCCTGCTGGACTGTGAGCTCCTTGAGAGCCAATTGTGTTCTGTTTTGGAAATTCCATCAACCAGCGCCAAGCCAGGCTGTAGTAAACACTGAATAAAGATTTATTGAGGGGATGGGGATCCAGTTTCTGTGGGCCCTGCGGTGGATGACAGAAGACAGGCTGAAGCAGGGGGTGGGTTCCTCCTGAGGAAGGTCTGCTGTCAGACAAGGGTGAGTGTGGGGACCCGGAGCACCAGCCACACGGCAGCTGTCGGTGCCTACTGACAAGATCACCCTGCAGGGACAGGAGGGCCAGAGCAGAGAGAGGAGACACTGTGAAGGAAGAGAGCCTATGGGTGGCTCTGGCACCCCAGTGGGCACGCAAGTCTCCGGAGCATTTGGTGAGCCTGCACGGGCCCCCCAGGTGCTGCCCACACCTGGGCTCACCGATGCTGAGTTCAAACAGGGCAGCTCTGACTTCCTGCCAGAGTCCGTGAACTCACCCAAGTGCAGAGGACCGTGATACGCATGTGACCCAGCAGCCAGACCCGGGACAGATCACATCGGGGTGGAAGGGAGGAGCTTGGCCAGGAACAGGCCAGGGAAGGTGGGAAATGACCTATTTGAAACCCATTCTTTTATTAAGTTATCCCTTCAACAACGTTTTACAGAGCACCAGCATGTTCGGGTCCGAGGAGGGTTCTTGCCTTTGTCCTCAAGAATCTCACAGTTTAGTTAAAGGAAAACTAGAAGAAGGGAGACACACACGTGGGAGAGACAGAGACCAGAGCTCCCTGGGGTCCAGAGGAGGGAGGAAGCAGTGGACAGGCTTCCTGAGGAGGGGATATTCAGACGGCCTTATAAGACCCGATTTCACCGTGAGGACTGGGGCGCGGTGAAGCGGGGCAGCGGGTCAGGCAGAGAGAGATCCTGGGGTGGGAACTGTGGGTCTGGCTCCTCCCTGGCCCCTGACTCGGTAATCATTCCTATCCTTCACTGAATAAAGCAGTGAGTGAACTTCTCCTGGCCCCCCCCTCCCCTCCTGGACCTATCACCGAATGCCTGACCTCCTCGCAGCAGTGCTGAGTTGCCCCTACCAAACCCACCTCTCTGACCTCAGAGGGGAAACATCCCTTCTGCCGACCCCACACGTGGTTCCTTGCACCTTGATCTTAGCCCTGCGCACTCCTAGGGCCCTGCTCCTTCTGGGGCCTCTGTCTCTCTGTCTGTTCAGCTTCTTTCTCGCTGGGCTCCTTCTTTTTAGCTGTTAAATGTGGTTAAGTCTCTGGCACAGTCCCCTGTGCACCCAGTCCCCTGTGCACCCAGTCCCCTGTGCACCCAGTCCCCTGACTAGATGCCTTTCCTGAGGACAGAAGTCCATGCAAGTACTGCATGTGCCTCTCCACAGGCCCCTCAGAACCCAAGGACAGTGCCCAAAGCTCAGAAAACACTTGCAAACAGGTGAATCAGGTCCGACAACCCTCGTCTTCCTCAGTGGCTCCTTAAGGTGAAGCCAGACAGCAGGCGTGTATCCCACAGGCACCTGAGGAAGGAGGCTGGTCTGGCCTCTCTCCCACTTCAATTTTTTTTTTAAATTTTATTTATTGATTTGACAGAGAGGGACGGCTATTGTTCCACTTATTGATGCATTCATTGGTTTCTTCTTGTATGTGCCCTGACAGGGGATCGAACCCTCAACCTTGGCGTATCTGGACAATGCTCTAACCCTCTGAGCCACCCGACCAGGGCCTATCTCCCATTTCTACTCATCCTTTCCAGCTCCAGTCACTCCAGAATGAGTATACAGGGCCTGCTACTGTTCCAGCCTCTAGATTGTCCCTTCCCCTTTTCTGCACCTGGTGTACTTCGGCTGTCAATGCAGCTCAAAAGTCTCCTCTTCCTGGAAGCCTTCCTGACTCTGCCCTCCCCAAGCACTGTTGCTCTGTGTGGGAGCAGTGTATTTACAAGCCTGAGGGCTTCCTCAATGATTTTAGCCCCGATGCCTACTGAGCGACAATGGGGAAGTGTTGGATGCTCGTTAAATGAACGAGTTAGTGAATGTCCAGAGAAATGCTAGTGATTTCAGAAGCTCAGCTCCAATTTGCCCTGAGTCCTGGCTCCCACCTGCCAAAAGGGGTGAAACTCCCTGGAAACACACAGTGTCCAAGACAGCGTGAGCCCGCACTCCAGGGTCCCCCAAGACACAGGTGCCGGAGGACCCCTATTTGAAGCTGGCTTAACCAACGGCACGTGTACTCCATGGTCTTTTTTTTTTTAAAATTCAAGAATGAACTGAAATATGATTTCTATTGTTGTGTTCTAAAAATATTTTTCCGATGGGTTTCTGCTCTCCTCATAATAAAATAACTTTGGCATGACAGTCTCCTTGCATAAGTGAAAGCACACTTTGGTGAAATAGTGTTTTATGAGCTTTCAGGGAATAAATATCTGACCTAAGGCGGGGTGAAGGGAGGGAGAAGGGCCCCAGGGCAGACGGGCCGCTGGTAGAGCAGGCCCAGGCCCTGGCCTAGGGGGGCTTGGTGTTTCCCGCTTTTTCCAGGGAGGTTGTCATGAGAGTTCACAATCAATTATCCTCCATCAATCAGCCAATATTTATTGAGTGGTTACAGCACAGGGAGCTGCCGCTGAGGGGAACAGAAGATGCACGTGAACTTGGTGGCCTTTCCGGTTCCTCCCGGCCGTGTCGTCAGCTACCACTGCTGTGGATAACTATAGCTCACATTCCCTGGATGCCCACTCTTCCGCGAGCGCTGCGCCCTGTGCCCACGTTTCACAGACTCTCTGAGAGAGGTAGTGTCATCTCCACCTCCCAGCTGAGAGCCTGGAGCTCCAGAGGCTCCTGCGTGGACCTCGGTCTCACAGCTAGAAACTAGCCGATCTGGGGTCCGAGTGTAGCCTTCTGTTTCCAGACCCAAAGTCCTTGACTGGAGATAGCCAACATCTGGAGATAGCCAACATCGGCAGACGTCTTCCAGGGAACAGAACGTTTTCCAAGAAATTTCTCATTTGATCCTATCACTAATGTTGTGAAACCACCACAGTCCCCATATGACAGATGAGGAAACCGAGGCTCGGAGCATTCAGGCAAGTTGCCAAAAGTCCCTGTCGGTAAATGGCATGACCCAGATTTGAGCTGAAGCCAATCCCGGGTTCCTTCTGCTGATTCTGCTCCCTGTCTCCCCGCCTCCCCGCCTCCAGCTTCTAGCACGGAGCTGGGCACTGCAGTCTCCTGGAAGGAACTAAATTCTGGGAACAGAATTCTCAACAAAGAGCCCTGGAGAGCCCTCCTGTCCCAGCCAGCACTCTGCCCCAGACTCCTGTTCCTGAAAACGGGGCAGGGGTGGGGGGAAGGACCCTCCAGGCCTGAACACAGCAGGCAGCTGCTCAACAACCCCCCCAACCCCCACCCGCAACCGGCAGGCCGCCCAGCATTACAGGAGCTGGAATTGGAATGTGAGTGGGCTCCCACCGGGAGGCTTTCTAACAAATGGACTGGCCAGCGTGTTGTGGCAGTTGTGTGGGCCAGTTGTGGTTAGCGGGGAGGGAAGACGCTTCCTAGGCACAGTGCGTTGTGCGTTCATTTCTGCCCCTGTCAGCACCTCCGGGCTCTGCCCTGTCCATCCTTCTGGCTCCAGGATTAAGCCTGCCTACCCCACCCCTCCCACTGTCCTGACCCCCCACAGGGCCCTGGGGAAGGCTCACAACAGGAAAAGGGCTTTTCGGAGGTGGCATGAACTTTGGCTGCGTGCTCCTCACCCTGCCCCCACTGTTTCCAACCTGGGGCACTGTCCAGGAGGCAGGTTAGCAGAGCCACACCCATCCACAGCCTTCTTTGGGTTGAGCCTGACAGGCGGCAGGTACCTCACTGGTTCCTTAATAAATGGCTCCACCACTTACAGAGCACCTAGAGTGTTCCGGACACGGTTCTAAGTATTTTACACATAATAACTCAACTTTGTGGAAGCCCTGTGGGGAAGATGCCATTATTATCCCCATTTTACTGATGAGGAAACTGAGGCACAGGATAGTAAAGTAACTTTCCCAGAACCACAGACCTACTGGGAGGCAGAGATGGGATATCACCCCAGCCATGTGGCCGCAGAGCTGACACTCAGCCTCCCCACAATTCATTGCGGACTCTTCCCCCAAACCGGGGGCACGTGTCCTGCACCAGCCAACAGAAAGGACGTCTGCCCCCAGGGCTGGGGCCCGGCTAGCGGCTTAGGGAGGCTGCAGAGGGGGTGCCCCTCAGGTCTCTGCTTCCCTCACATGGGGCAACCCTGGGAAGGCTTCTCTTCCCATCCCTCCCAGCCTGGCACTCACGTGAGGAAAGCTTTTTTCTTGGCTTTCCCTGTTGGCAACCGAGCGAACCAACATAGATGACACAGGCCAGGAATAACCTTAAACCGTGTGACATGGAAGAAAGGGTCTGTCCCGCAGCCTGAGCCTTCCAACCCCCAGGCTCTTCCCTGCGCCCAGTGTGTGGCGCTCTTCTGTGACTTCCAGAAGCCGGAGCACTCAAGCTCCGGGCCACGCCTGACATTCACCAGCCTGTGTGGGACTGTGTCTGCCAAGTCTGTCTCCCTGGTGGTCTGCGAGTGGGACGATGTGCAATTCAACAGACCGGGACACACGTACTCAGTGTGTATTGCGTGTGTGGCGAACGCCGAGGGCACAGGCCCTTACTTCCCGTTTCCAGGTAATTCTCGGGCTCACATGCTCTGAAGTCACACCAGCCCAAAGATAGGAAGTAAGCCTGCTGAGATACCAGCAGACACAACATCCTGTTTGTGACTCTCTTTTTCCGATGAGGGTTGGAACAAACTTTCATTCTAGAAGACTCCTCAGTCGAGGGGTCGTGACTAGTGGTTGGGCGGGGCACTCGGGGAACCAAGTTCACTGTGGATAAACTATGTCTTAATTTTTGGGTTCATTGATCAGCTCTGAGGGTACATGGGAGCCACCTGCGAGAGCCTAGCCTGCCCCGGTCCCTGGACAGTGCCCAGCCTGAGAGTGGCAGAAAGCTCTGGGCAGAGGACAGAGCTGGGCCTTGGAGACAGACAGCCACCCAGGCTCCTGGTGACATGGCTCTGAAGCCAGCATAGGTGTTTCTGCAGCTGTAGGGACAAGGAGAAACAGCTGGATACCTCTCAGCAGGGGAAGGGTGGTCTCCGCATCTGGTGGTTTTCCAAACACAAGGTCTTCACCACAGCCTGGGGAAGCCAGCTGGCTGGGAGCTACCATTCCCATTTAATTAGTAAGAAAGCCAGTCCCAGGGTCCCTCCCTTAGAGCTGCTTTACCACCTTTCATGCTGTGCATTTCCCCCCGCCCCCACCGGCCCTTACGAAGAGGAAAGACATGACTAAAAAGTGTGGCCTGCGATGCCAAAGGCCCAGGTGGGCAGGTGGGCGGTGCCTGAGTCAGGGGTCTCAGAGTGTCCTGGCCCTCTCTGCAGCACCTGCGCAGGAGCGCTGGGACAGGGATGCTGCAGAGTGTCCTCTGCGGCCCCAGGCTTCTGCAGCTGCTGCTGCCCACCCCAGTGCGCTGCCCCAAGGAGCCATGGGCCACTCTCATGGAAGAGAGACAGAGACTGAGGGAAGGAGGAGAGAGGGAAGGAGAAAGAGAGAGAGAAAGGGGGAGAGGAGGGAGAGAGAAAAGGGGGGTTCAAGAGAACAAGAAAAGAAACAAGCCCTCCGTGACAGAGCTCGACTCCCTGGAAAAGACGTTGAGGGGAAATGGGCCATCAGATAATTTCAAGGAAACGACATCTCGACAACCAGCCGATGAGGCCTTCCTCCCACTTCCTGCCATCCATCTCCATTTTCTCTCTTTTCAGTCCCTCTCTCCTCCCACCCTCGGTTCATTTCTCTGAACCGGCAGGGCCCTCTGGTACTCCCTCTGTACCCCCATCCCCTGCCCTCCCCCGTCAGCTGAGCGCTGCCTTCTGGATGATGCTACATTAGGAATGCGCTGAAACCCCAATCTCAGATGGTTCCAAATCCCTCCGTGCCTCCCCCGGGACCCAGCTCCGGACGTGACTCCACCAGTAGTCAGCAGACAGAACGACAGCTAATCTGACCAGGGAGAACCAGACTTGGTTCATGCCAGGCCTGACCCCCGCCTGTGCCAAGTCATGCATAACTCCGGGGAGGGGGGGCCGGGGGGAAGGCTTCACCTGTCTGGGCCTCCATTCGCCCACCTGAGGCAATGTGGGGAGGAAAAGCCTCTAGTTCAACACTCCCTGCCCACAGACGGGCACACGCTGGCTTGCTTGGGTGTGAACAGCTACAGAGCCACGTGCAGAAGACACGGTCCTGCTGGCTCGGCCCTGTGATCAGCCAGCGACTGTCTGCCCGAGATCTCCCAGCTAGCCAGCCAGCGGCAGGGGTTAGGAGCATCTGCTCAGCACAGAAAGTGTTGCCCAGGGGAGCCCCAGGAGGCACAGCATCAGCCTTTCCAGCCTCGTCGCCCCTTGTTTGGCAGTGAAGCTGGCCTGAGGTCAAACATTCACAACCTCTCCTCTGACAGTAATGGAGACGAGGCAGCTGCTGGTCCCGCCGAGCAGTCCGAGCTGTCCAGGGCCCTCTCATCTCTCCGCAGCTCCAGTGACCCACAGCCTCCAGTTCCACAGCGTTCCTCCAGAACCGAGCGCTTCTCCCGCGCTGTCCGTTGCCCTGGAGACCCCCTATGTCATCCGTTTGACCTCCGCCCCTCTGGGGAAAGAAAACTGATTGTTGCTGTCATACAAATGAAGAAAGAGGGGCCCAGAAAGATGAAGGACTTTTTCTAAAGTTGCACAGCCAGTGAGCAGCAGAACTGGGACTAAAATCTGGCACCGGGGCTCCCAAATCCATAGCACTATGTTGTATCACTGCTTAAGGCCTGTGTGAGTGGGCCCTGGCTGGTGTGGCTCAGTGGACTGAGCATGGGCTGCGAACCAAAGGGTTGCCAGTTTGATTCCCAGTCAGGGCACATGCCTGGGTTGCAGGCCAGGCTCTCAGTGGGGAGCGTGTAAGAGGCAACCACACATTGATGCTTCTCTCCCTCTCTTTCTCCTTCCCACCTGCTCTCTAAAAATAAGTAAATAAGTTCTTAAAAAAAAAAAAGAGATTCTCATCTTAAAAAAAAAAGACCCATGTGAGTGGGCAGATAATAATAAGAAGAAAAACACTCACTACCTTTAGGTTCTGTGCTAAACACTCCTCAGGCATCACCCCGCTCATTCCTGAGGGCTTTGGTGAGAAAGATAAATTAACTTCTCCATTTCATAGATGAACAAGATACTGGGGCCCCACAGACTCTTGCCCAAAGTCACATAGAAAATGACAGAAGTGTCAAGGTCAAACGGCTTGTGGAGGAAGGGTGGAGCCAAGGGCTCAAACCTGGGTATGCAAAGAATTTCAGCTGCGGTGGAATGGGGACCCGAGCCTTGTCCGAACAGGGAGATGGCTGTCTTCCAGAGGCACACTGCCTGCCCCTCACGGAGTCTGGGGCAGGGGTGGGTTGGTGAAGGAGGAAGCAGGTAAAATTTAACTCCTTTCCGACAAGTGAAGAGGTTTATTTCCTCGCGCAATGATAATTCCTGCAGCCACTTATTTATCATTCCTAAGAAGGGTGCTGTCACATGTTACCTTAAATTGTTATTGTACAGGGACCGTTTGGCAGACATGCCTAGGGGAAGTAAACTCTGAACCCCCTTCCTCTGGCTGGGTATTCTCTCTCTCGACTTCCTTCCTCAAGGCTCCGAGCACGAGTCCCGGTCCCACACTCCTCAGCTCTGACGGCTCCCAAGCCCATGAAAGCAGGGACCATGTTGGCATGTCCACTATCATATCCCCAAGCCCAGCACAGCACCTGCCACCCACACAGTCGCCACACACTGCACATTTGCCGAAGGAATGAATGATTCTCTGGTGATCTCCTTCCCGAAATCACTATTAACTGGGTGCTCATTGGATGCTAGGTGCCGTTGTTTGATAGATAAGTGAGCATGGACCAGCCTGGAGGAAGTCTCAGTCCAGAGTGGGGGCAGAATATATGTGTCAGTACCACTTTAATACGTTGTAGAATAATGTGGAGGATGAATCAATCAATGAATGACAATTTATCAGAGCCCCCGGTGGGGGGAGGAAGGAGCCAAGTTCAGTGGGAATACAGGAAAAGGAGCGATTCATCTGCCTGGGGAGTTGAAGAAAGCTTTGTTGGCAGAGGGAGTGGTGTGATTTCAGCCTTGGAGGAGGGGGAGTTTGCCCTGAAGGCAGGTGGGTTAGGGTTAGAGGGAACAGTAATGCACAAGGGTGCGCAGGTGTAAAATTCCTGCTTGAGGCTGGAACAAGTGACTAGAGATGCCTCTTTGGGACCAGGCCACACATCACGTATTTCCCAGGAGGTGGGTGTGGGTGGCCTGACAATGGCATTGTCATTAATAGACTCATCCTGTTGGGCTCCATTTAGAGCCATTCTGTGCAGAGACAAAATGTGATTAATCTTCTTAGCAAATGCATTTCCAAAAGCACCAAGGGAAATCTAGGGCCCAGGTGCCAGTCACCCCAGGTTTTGGCCTTCAGGAGAGAGCAGGTACCAGCCAGCGCTTACATCACCCGCAGGTCAAGTGCCTGGAGTGTCTCCTGGCACAACGCAGAGCCTCCCAGCTCCCTGTTCCAGGATACAGTCCCTCCCTCCTGGCCAGGCAGCTGGCCTGCCTGCCTGGACCCTGCCCCCAGAATTGGAGACGAGAGGCTGGGCGGGCTGCTTGGGGGCCCTTAGCTGCCTGCAGTCCTGCTGACTCAAGCTCCCCAGGTGTTGCGTCGTGCACAGCCGGGGAGGCCCAGTCTTCAGTGTTTGCCCAGCTCTCAGACCATTTCCTGCTCAGATTTGGGAATTTTCAGGCCTAGAGGGAAAGTCCCTAGAGAGGAGTGTTAGAAAGACAACACCGGATCCACTTGGAGAGCGCGGAAGGGAAGGGAAGGAAAGGAAAATCCGCAGCGAGAGCGAGGCAGGGCGCGAGGCGGTGGAGGACGCATTGCTTTCCCGAGTTGAGCACAGAAGACCAGGCGACTGAAAGACAGGCGGGGAAGCCCAGCCCGAGGGTGGGGGCGGGGAGGCGGCTCAGTGGGCCTCTGGAGTGTGTGTGTTGTGAGTGTGTGTGTGTGTGTGTGTGTGTGTGTGTGTGTGTGTTCGCGCGCGCGGCTGGCGCCTGTCCAACGTAATTTCCCATAAACCACATGCCTAAGTCGCTTAAAAAGGCTGTGCCGAGGAGCTGGCGGAGCCGGCTGGGGAAAGTGAAAGTTTGCCTGTTGCTCTCCGCGCTGCAGCCGGCTCTCCCCACTCCCGCGACAGCGGCCCGGCCCTCGGCGGGGCGCAGACTCCGCAGCGGCTAGCTAGCGAGCCAGCGAGAGAGGGCGGCCGACGCGCCCGGCCGGGACCCAGCTGCCCGTATGACCGCGCGGGGCGCCGCCGGGCGCTGCCCTACCACGGTAAGAGGCGGTCGCAGCGCAGGGCAGGGTTTGGTGCTCGGCAGCCACGCGGCCCCTCGGACCCGAATGCCCGAGCGCGCCCGCTGCAGAAGCTCTTCGGCGGGCTCCTGTCGTGGTCTTCCCGTCTTTGCGTTCAGGCTGCCCCCGAGGCCCCGGGGGTGCTCGGGCTGAGATCCACTGCGGCCCTGCCTTTGCTGCTGGGGCTGCATGGCTTGCCCAGGGAAGGGAAGGCGGATCATCCTACTGCACAGAGGGGTACACTGAGCCACCCGCTGGCCGGAGAGAGGGGTTTGCAGCTCCGTGTCAACCAGGGGCCCCTGCCTCTCCCTTCTGACAGACCACTGCGGAGGGACTGGCTGAGTGTCAGCGCATTGAGTGCGGCATCTTCCCCAGGGGGCACCTTCCTCATCGACCCCGCACATGCTTTCAGGTTCTGCTGGGGAGTGTGCGCTTCTGGATGGAGAAAGTTCAGGGGTCATTAGCTTATAGAATTGTGCCCAGGAACTGCTGGCAGAAGGGAAGGAGCAGGGCAAGCCGCTACTTGTTCCAGTTCACAGACGGAGTGGATGGGGACTTGGGTGGCTGAATCAAGTCTGTTTTGGAGGGACCAGACCCCAGAGTTGCCTGGGGATAGCTTTGAATCCTTTTTTTGCAAACTCAGGTGCAGTTTTCTGGGGGAGACGCTGGGCTTGGGGGTGGGTGGAGGAAGGTGTCGGGGAGCGGTGGACAGGGGCTGCTCAGGACTGAATGGAGACAGCAGGCAGCAGCTGCCATAGCTCCTAGAAAGTGCAGGGTGGCACTGTTAAGGAACAGTAAGTGGCCTCCCAGTGGGTTTGCTTCTTTGGAGCCCTGGAGGAGAACGGGAGGAGGAACCTGGGAGAAGACAAGCAGAAGAATGTTTGGAAGGTCAGGGAGGGGGTGCAGGTGGGGTGAGAGGGAGGGCAGAGCAGATCCACAGAGGGGAAGAGCCCAACCGGGAGGGGAGATAGGACTGAGAGGGGACCGGGGAGGGCGAGGCGACAGTCTGCAAGACCGAGACAAGGAGCCAGGGGTGAGACCATGAGGCAAGAGGAGGAAAGTAAAGGGGGCTGGCTTTAGACAGGGCAGCCCGAGGGTACGCTTCTGCCGCTGGGAAGATGGGACAGGCCGGGAGGCCGGGAGGATGGACTGCGGGAGGAGATGTCCCGCATCTCCCTGAGCCTGCACAGAGGTTCCTTCCTGGCTGTCCTAGAGGCTGAGGCTGGTGGGTGGGAGGGACAGAGGAGGAGGGAGAAGAGGCAGCCTAGCCAGATGCAAGCTAGAGCATTAACCCTTGGGTGCCCGTGCAGCTCTCCCTCTGAGGCAAAATTGGACTCCTGGGAGCAGGGATGGCCGCCTTGGACCATCTTCAAAGTCAGCCTCCAACGTGATGGCTGCACTCTCCTCACCCCCATGCCCGAAAAAGCACCCAAAGCCAGGCAGCCCTGGAGGTTAAGCATTGCCCTCCCCTTGAAGTGCCTGTGACAGGGGTGTCTTCCTGAGCACCCCCTGGGCCTGCCCCTCTGCACCACTTACACAAGGGGCCTTGGAGCCTCAGCAGCAGCCGGCCTGGCACCTGCACGGCCCAGTTTCCTGAGGATGTGGACAGTTGCTCCTTCCCAGGGCTACCTCCTTGCTGACCAGCAGAGCCGGAGGTCCCTCCCCCACCACCCCACCACCATGACTGTCCTCCCTCCTCCACATTCTTCCTCCCTCAGGTCAGGCCAGGACCCTCTCCCATCCCTGTGCACAGTGGAACTGGGCATGCTGTGCTTCTTCCCTTCAGGCCATCCCTTCTCTCCCGGGCATCAATTCCTCCCCATCTTTCCAGGCCTCACTGAGGCCCCTCCTGGTTGCGTCCTCCCTGGTAGCCTAGCCAGGACCTCTTCTCCCTGGTAAGAGTTGGCCAACATTTGAGCTTTTAGTCATATGTAAATCAGCATGGCGTTGTGGGCTGTTTCCTAGCCTCTTTGTGTTTTTCCAACATGCTGTTCACTTGCTGTGTTTGTCTCATCGTCTGGATTACTGAGGCAGAGCCTGGAGCCCAGGAAGGTGCCAGGCCTCACCCCACCCTGACAGCATTTCCTTGAATCTCAGGGCATCCTCGGCCAGGAGGCGCCCTCCAGCTGGGGCCAGAAAAGCCCATGGGTTTTTCTCTGTCTCTGGCTGGGGAAGGGGAGACTCAGGGCCAGAGAGAGGGCTGAGGGGTGAGGAGGAAGGAGAGAGGAAGGAAGGGGACAGGCAGGGTGTCAGGAGCCAGTCCCACCACTCTGGGGCTCAGCAGCTACTGGATCAGTTCGGTGCTGAAGAGGGGAGAGATCTCAAAAAACACCCTGGCCCTTGTTAATAGGTGGCTGGCTGGTTGCAGAGCCGGACAGCGCTCCAACAGGTAGGTGCCAACTGAATGGCCTAGAGCTGGCGTCACTGCCACTGCCGCCTCTGGTTAATTTTAATGGGCACGCATGCACACAGCCAGGGCTCCAAAGGGCTCTAGCATGGGGTAGGTGCCCAGTGAAACTGAGCATGGGCCCCTGGCTTTTTTGGTAGCAGAGCCAGACCCATGTGGAATCAGGTGGAAGGAAAGACTGGGCCCACGGGAAATATCTCTGGCTTCAAGTCTAGAAGCCAGTGCACGAACATGAACTTGAAAGGAATGGGCAGCTCACAAGATACCTGGCTCAGTGCATGATGCTGCAAGAACAGAAAAATGGGTAGAAGCAAGTCCTACACTCAAAGAGTTTCCTGTGTAACTGGAATTTGGATTAGTAGGCCTGCCACCCAAGCCCTCATCACAGGTTCTTGTGGAGTAAGACTTGGCCTGGGTTCTTCTGGGAAGGTTTCTTGGAGAAGGTGACATTTGACTTGTCAACAAGGGAGAGCAAGCTTATGCGAGGCTGTTAGGCAACCTCAAGAAAGCTGGATTTAAGGAATGCTGAGTCCTAGGGTGAGGGGCAGAGCCCGTAGCCCTGCAGGTGTGAGGGCGTGGGGGTTCCCGGGGAGAATAAGAGCTGCGGAGAAACGAGGCTGTCTCTCTCTCTCAGACATGGCTGCTGGTCTTAATCCTGGTGAGCAACAGTAATGTCAAGGGGCTAGAGCGCTGTAGCCACATGATCGGCGACGGACACCTGCAGCTCCTGCAGCAGCTGGTGAGTGTGGGGCCCCGCCCACCCTGCTTTCTCTGCTCTGAGGACACTGAGGCAGGAGCCAATGGGACGAAGAGAGGGTGGCAGGCAAAGAAGTAGGGCTGTGCGGGTTGTGCCTACACTGATGGTCCCCCTCACTGACCTTCTCAAGGTCAAGGCCTCTGACCGCCAACCCGAAGCCCCCTCTGACTCCCCTGCAGGCAGGGGACAGGGTGAGCTGCCAACTGGTTGCCCGGGGGAACACTTGCCAGGACTCTGAAGTCCCTCTGTGGGATGCGTCCTCGGAGGGGCCAGTCCAGTCTGCCTGCTGTGCCCAGACGTTGCCTCCCGCTCCCGGATTCCCAAACGTGATGCTAGGCCAGCCCAGCAGCAAGCCCTCCACCAGACCTGGAGTGCAGGCTCGTGCCTAACTCCCAGTCCTACGCCCTCACAGCCCTGGCTCTTGCCCAGCCCTAGGGCTAGGATGGCTGCTCACCCTGGCTACGAAGGGACCTGTATCTCATTCTGACTGGGCCAGCAGAGTCACCAACAGTTCTGAACATGACTCAGCCAAGCAGAATCAGGTTGCTGTCATGGCTGTTGTCTTGTTCAGGGGAGAACTGACCATCTCCCTGGCCAGCCAGGCAGGGTGGGGTGCCACTGGCGAAGGCCAGCTCCAGGGCCTTGACCTTAGAGCCTGTAGGCTGGGCCTCCTGCCTCACTTACCACCCCCCCACCCCCACCGCCTCAACTCGTTTCTTCCTGCATGCAGCTGCCACAGAAAGCTAAGGGGGACCAGGAGTTCCTCCCCGAGGCTTTGCATCACAGAACCACTGCCCTGGGGGCCAGCCAGGGCATTTAACTCCAGCCCTTACAGATACTGAATCCTCAGAATTTGTCTAGCCTCTGCTTGAATTCTTGCCATGACAGGGAACTCACTCCCTCTCTAGGAGGTTATATCCTATATTCTGTCTTGGATAGTTCTTCCCTAGAACAAGTTGGCATCTTCCAGATTCCACGGAGTGGGAAGTAGGAGGAAGAGACTTCCTGTCCCTCTGCAGCCTTCCCTTGGGCATGTGGGAGGCACAGGTCTCCCCGTGTTTGTCTTTCCAGGTGTGGTTGTGGGAAGGTGGGTGAGGAGCAAACCCCGATCCACCCAGAAACTCTAGTACCCATTCTGAGGCAAGCTCAGCCAAGCTGCGGACACCCTGCCACCCTGGCCGCTCTCTCTTACAGATCGACAGTCAGATGGAGACCTCGTGCAAAATCTCCTTTATGTTTGTAGATCAGGAGAAGGTGGTGAGTGAGGGCTCTTTCAGGGCCCAGCTGGGATGATTTTCTCAGGGTGGGTACATGTGGGAGCACGAAGGCTGGAGAAATCCTAGAGCTAGGCGCGGTGAGGTGTGAGCATCCCTGGGTGCTCAGCATGGGGTGCCAGGGTCCAGGGCTGGGCAGAGGGAGGGGCTCAAGTCCTCAGCTGCCCCCTTCTCCTGGCACATGTCAAGATCTTGCTGTGTTCTGGGCACACTCCTAACTCAGTCTTGATGGAACCACTGTGCAGTACCCTCGTCTTCTTTACTGTGCCCAGAGAGATCAAGGGAGCACAGCTAGTAAGTGGTGGAGGTCCGATTTGAATGCCGACAGGCTGTCTCTGGGGCCTGAGGCAAACCCGTACTTCTGGGTCACATGCTTTGCTTAAGGATGTCACCTCCATCCAGCAGACAGACCAGTCGCCAGGGGGTCAGTCCAGCCCTTTCCCTCTTCCTCCTACCCCACCCCTAAGCAGACACCCAGTGCAGCCAGGGTGGCCTCCCCATCAGCTGTTCGGACAATTTGAAGAGCTGCCCAAACGCCCTCACTGCTGCCAGTGCACCCCTCGTCCCGCCACTAAGGGGAGCTCTTGGAACCCTAACCTGCTACTTCCTCTTCCTTCCCCTCAACCTGTCAGGGCTCCCCCTACCCCACACCCCACCTCCCCTCCAGAAGACAGCCTAGGTTGCTTAGCCTGGGGTTTATAAGCGCCAGTCTCCACCCCATAGCCCCGACCACCACCCCCATTCCCTGCTCCTTCCTGCCTCCGAGCCTTTGCACAGCTCTTCTTAGTGCCTGCAATGCCTTTCCAGTGCCCCCCGTCCCAGCCCTTACTTTGGGTCTGTTCCTCTGTGCCTCATACAAAATCGCCGGGTGCTGGAGTTTGTTCCCACACACCTGACCCGCACATGCTCCTGTTAGATCTGGAGACTGCCTTGCAGTCCAAAGAATAGTCTCTCTATTTCCTTCATCCGGTGCTAGGAATATGGATCTAAAGCAGAGTCTCCGCTGAGGTGACTGCCACCTGCAGGGAGACCAGACCCTGGGGTTTTTCCTGTGACCACCGTGGCCTGCGGTATTAGAAGGAAGCATGTGGAAAAGGACTTTCTGTGGAAGCAAGCCAAAAGAGAGGCAGAGAGAGAGAGAGAAGTTCCCCAGAACCTCCCCTCCCTAGGCTTCTTCCAGAAATCCGAAGCTCTCTCTAATCAGAGTCCACATTTCCTTCCCTGCCCCCCCCAATGCAGTGCCAGATCCCAAAGAGAGAGAAAGAAAGGCTAACCAAGGGCAATGTCCTCCTTAGCCTCCCCCCCCGGGGTCGGGGCCAGGGTCAGGATTGAGGTCAGGGTAGGGCAGGCTGCAGCCCTCCTTCTGCTGGGGTGGGGGCATCAGGCACACAGCCGGGGTCCCCGCCTCATTAGCCAGACCATCAACTCCGGGTTCTTTTCCAGAAAAACCAAGTGTGTTACATTAAGAAGGCATTTTTCTTGGTGCAAGACATACTGGAGGACACCATAAGCTTCAAAGACAACACTTCCAATGCCAATGCCCTCGCCAGCATCCAGGAACTCTCCGTGAGGCTGAACAAATGCTTCCCCAAGTTCAACGATGAAGAGCAGGACAAGGTAGGAGGGGCCTGGAGCCTGGAGTCCTGCGTCGGGGAGCAGGGTGGCTGTGGTGGTCCTCTCCCTGCCCACATGCTCAGAGTGCACGCATTTCCTCACCCCGAGTCATGCTGCTCGCTGGCTGTCTCCTTCCTGTCTTCATTCCCCTCACCTTCACCATGGACATCCTGGGCAGCAGGCGCAGCGCTAGGCCTTGACTAGTGTCTTCACGAGCAAGAGCTGCCTGGTTCTGAACCTCACGGGGCTTGTTGTGAATAGAGATTGGCAGCCACGAAACACACCATAGCATGAGCAAACAGAATCACAAACCACGAGGGCCCTTCCTTCCTTCCACAGACAGTTAGCAAGCACCCACTCCATACCAGGCACTGGTCCAGACACCAGGAAACAAAATAGAGGCAAAAATCCCCACGTTCATGGAGCTTACGTTGGGGGCTTTGGGGGCAGCGAGACAGTTAACCAATCAGGTCAAATAGGGGGTGCGCCTCCAACGGTGGCGGTGGTGGCTGCGCTGCAGAAGCAGAGACCAGGGAGAGGAAGGTGGGAAGGAGGTGAGGTGGGAACCTCATCTGGGAGGGAGAAGCAGGACTTTGATTTAAAAGAGGTGGGGAGGAAGAGACAGGGAAGGTTTCTGAGTAAGAAGACAATCATTGGAGGCCCAGTGGTGGGCAAGTCGGGAAGCAATAAGGCTGGTCAGAGCCCTGAGGTGAGCAGGAGTGGAATCGTTCAGGACTCAGAGGCTAGGCAGCAGGCAGCATGGACGGGAAGAATGGAGAGGAGAGGAGGCTGGAGCCGGATCTCCTGGGTCCTAATGATGCAAGGTTTGATGTAAAGAGTGAGGGGCAGCCCTAGTGAAGAGGCAGTGGGCAGGCGGGTGACCTGACCTAATTTGCGTGTGAGAACATTCTGGCTGCTGTGTGGGGGAAGCCTGGGGGCTGGGAGACCAGCAGGAGGCCCTAGTCCCAGGCAGAGCCCGGAGGCCAGTGCCAGTGGCGGCTGGTGCCGTCTCAGGGTGAACAGAAAGAGAGGAGAGGACACTGGAGGGGCTCAGCTCCAAGGAGCGAGAGAGAGGTCACCAGAGGGAGCGTGGGATTGAGGGAGGAAGCCTGTTTTAAGGAGGTATTAAATCATTTTCCAATGTTAATGTGCTTCAGAATCACTTGGGGAGATTATTTAAAATGCAGATTCCCAGTGTGCACCCATAGAAGGTCTGATTCACTGGGTCTGCGAGTGGGCCCAGGGATTGGCATTTCAATGAGGTGCCCACCCTGCAGGACACGTATGAATGCCCGTGGCCCAGGAGGGCCGGAGCCGTGAACCGGGAGGAGCTAGTCCCCAGCGGGCTTGGCTGGGGAGGCATTCAGAGCTCCTGAGGGGGGCAGACACTCTGTTCCCCCCCTCCCCCCCCTCGTGAAGAAAGGCCAGGGAGCCAGCATAGCTCTTCTCACAAACAGCCCTGGGGGAAGCTGGCAGGGAGGGTCGTTTTGCCTCTGCAGAGGAGGGAATGGGCCCAAACTGGGTAGTCCCTTCGGGCAGTGTCACCAAGCTGGCGAGTGATAGGACGGAGCCCAGGTCTTCTCATCCCCACCCCTTTTGTCATCTGCCTGGTAAACACTGACGAAGGGCCTACTACGCACAGGCACGGGCACACAGCGATGCCCGCCACTTCACAGCCCCATCCAGTTCTTCCCTGTGCTGCTTAGTTTAAGGGAAAGCTTGGTGTCTGGAAGGCGTCGGCAAGGAGGCCATAGATGAGGCCACGGGCACGCATGGCACTGTCTGGCCTGTGTGGCACCCGGGTGGGCCCAGGACGGAGCCCTGAGGAGTGCCAGCATTCAGAAGTCAAGTGCAGGACGGGAGCCTGGTCAGGAGACTGAGGAGGAGCTGCCGAGAGTCGGGAGGGAAGGGAGAGTGTGTGAGGTTTCTCAGAGCGCCGGTGGCTGTGGGGAGCCTGTGTCCCCCAAGTAGAAGAGAAGCGGGGAGAGTGCTTTGGAACTCCTTCCAAAACACCGACACAGAAGAAGCACAAACAGCCCCAGGGCCCGCTCCAGGCCCTTCTCCACACCGAGGCACCACCTGCCCCCACCCCAGTAACCCCTCACACGTGCTGTCTTTGCTCTGTGGCTGAGGCGAACCGTTCCTGGCAAGGCCAACAAGGAGTGGCAGGACCGGCCCTCGCTGACCTCTCTCGGTTGCTTCTCCCGCCCCTCTCCTCCTGGAGGCTAGTCTAGCCTTCTTATACTCTTTCGACAGTTCAGGCTCTTTTCTGCCTCAGGACCTTTGCACAGTCTGTTCCCACCGCCTGGATAGCTCTCTCCAGCTCTGCCTCCTTTCCTGGTTAACTTTTGCTCATCCTGTAGTCCCTTCTTAGGGACATTCCCCCAAGCCCTCTTCCTACACTCTCGGACCATTCAGCACTCCTTCACAGGACTCCCCACGCTTGGAACCATGGGTTTAGTGCCTGTGTTTTGCGGGACTCAATGTCCAGCTTGGCCAGGGACCACCTCTCTTGTTCATTGCATGCTTCCCAGGTAATTACCACATGCTTGACGCATCTCTGTGAATAGATGGCATACCTCCTGGGCTCGGGACTGATTCTGCTGCAAGCCAGGGGAGAGGGGAGGGAGCATATCAACGGGAAAAAGGAGGTAGATGTGGCAAAAGCCCAGGGAGTTTGACAGACAAGCTGGAGACACGGGGTCAGTGGTCATTCTCACGCAGGGGAACCTACTCTCCTTCCAGGCTTGTGTCCAAAATTTCTCTGAGTCACCCCTCTGGTTGCTGGAGAAGATCAAGAATGTCTTTAGTGAAACGAAGAATCTCCTTAAAGACAAACAGGACATTTTCAGCAAGGACTGCAACAACAGCTTTGCTGAATGCTCCAGCCAAGGTAAGCACCAAAGGGTCAGCAAGTGCGAGGCTGGGGGAGGGCATGTGGACTGGGGCAGGGATTGGGGGTGGGACGTGGGGCTGGAGGGGCCCCAGGGAGGCAGCCTGGCTGCTACTTGTGCTCCTGTGTGTGTAGATGTGCTTGTCCTGTGTACATATATGGCTTTGTGTACCTCTGGGTGGTCTTGAGCACATGTCTCTTCTGACATGTGTGTGCATGTACACCTACATGTGCCTGCATGTCAAGGCATCAAGAAGGACCATGCTGGTGGCTGTGACATTAGGGAGTGGAAAGGGGGGCCCTTTTGGAGAGCCCCACAGGCATGGCAGCTTTCCCCACCAGCTCTGCAGGCTGGCCGAGCGTGCGGGCGTGCGGGGGGTTCCGTGGAGCGCGCAGAGGCTCCGTGTGGAGTCGGGGCCCTGCCCCGGGACCCCTGTTGCAAACCACCAGGATACCCTGGCTCCGGAAGTCCTCAGGATGCCTTGAGTGTCCCCTCAAGGGACAGGCTGGATTGGAAGTCTGAACATCATCCAAACTCTCCCAGTGCTGGCACCAGCGGCACACGTGTTCCCTGCGTGTCCTCGTCTCTGCGTCCTGTGTCATGTGTGCCCTCCTCCATGCAACCTTGCTCCCCAAGGCAGACACTGCGGCCTTGACACCTGCCGATGGCCAAGTCCAGCCTTCTTGTTTCCATTCCCATCCTGAGACCTCAATCCTTGCCACGTTCCAGCCCCAGCCTGTCCCCGCCCATGGCTACGGCAGTGTGGCCCTTGCTGTGCATGAAACCACCTTGCTGCTTCTAGCCGGTGCAGTGTCTCTGGGGCTTGCGGCTGTCTTGTGTTGTCCTTGAGGCCGTTGCTCAACCTCCTGGCTGGCCGTGGCTCACCCCTGGCTTGGCATGTGGCCGGCTGGAACTCCAGGAAGGCTGTGCTCTGCTCTTCGCTGACCCGACCCCTGCTTGTGCCTCTGAACCCTGCTCCTTCTTGCCTGTCTGAACGTCCTGCAGTTTGCCCCAAGCATTGGCTCCGGTGCTGTCCTGTCCTGAGCCTCAGGGCTGAGTCGGGGGACGTGGGGCCTCCCAGACCCTCACCCCTCTCCAGTGCCTCCGGGAGAGCTGTGCTAGAAGCTGGTGACTCTATCTCCTCCCCATCTTTCTCTCTCCCTCTCTGTGGTTCTTTCAGATGTGCCGACCCAGCCTGATTGCAACTGCCTGTACCCCAAAGCCACCCCTAGCAGTGACCCAGCCTCTGTCTCCCCTCAGCAGCCCCTTGCCCCCTCCAGTGCCCCTTTGGCTGGCTTGACCTGGGCTGAGGCTGAGGGGACAGAGGACAGTTCCCTCTTGCCCAGTGAGCAGCCCCCTCGCACAGTGGACCTGGGCAGTGCCAAGCAGCGACCACCCAGGAGCACCTGCCAGAGCTTTGAGTCACCAGAGACCCCAGACGTCGAGGGAGGCCCCACAGGAGGTTCACCTCAGCCCCACCCCCCTCCCGGGGACCCTGTCCCTGGGTCGGAGGATGTTCTTGATTTTGTGCTGAGTACGGACTGGGCCCCAGAAGAGGCCTCTGGAGAAGCTAGTGAGGGTCTTGGACGGCCAGGGCCAGAGCCTTCCTCCTCCAGGCTGGAAGGAGGCCGTGTCCAGGCAGAGAGCACCAGACCCAGTGACATCATTTCAGCATCTCCATCCTCCGGGTCGGCCAAGGACTGGCCACCAGCGGATGGAACTGACACCTCCCTGCCTGAGTCGGGCCCTGTGAGACCCACTAGCCAGGCCCGGAGTCACACACCTGAGAAGACAGACCGTGCCACTCTGCCACCTGGAGACCACCAGGAGCCAGGCTCTGCCAGGGCCCCATCACTGCGCCTGAAAGGCCTCAGCCATCCCTCCACCCTCTCTGCTCAGCCAAGGCTTTCCAGCAGCCACACCTGGGGCAGTGTGCTGCCCCTTGGGGAGCTGCGGGGCAAGCGGAGAGCCAGGAACGCCAGGAGCACCAGGGCACAGCGGAGCCCTGCAGGGCAGGAAGGAGGAGGAGCTCGTGAGGGGGCAGCCCTGCCCCACGCCCATTTTAACTCCGTTCCTTTGACTGACACAGGCCCTGAGCCTCTCCTCCGCCCGCTGGCATCCGGGGGCGGCGTCATCCTGGTCCTGCTGGCCCTCGGAGGCCTGCTCTTCTACGGGTGGAGATGCTGGGTAAGAGGAGCCTGATGATGGAGACGGGCATCTCATGGGGACAGTGGCACAGCCAGGTGGAGGAGCAAGTCCAGCTGGTAGCAGGCTGGCTGGGGCTCGGCCTGGTTCTCCAGATGCACAGACATGGGAGGCTGATCCAGCAAAGGTGGGAGGGGGCAGGGGGGTTGACATGCAGGGAAGACAGGGTGGGGCTCAGGCTGTTAGGCCAACAGGGAGGGCCTGGGCAGCAGGGAGTGGGAAAGAATCTTCCTGGGCCAGAAGCAGGCAGAGAACCCAGGTGGGAGGAAAGTGGTGCTGTGTGGGCCTGGGACGGGTCTTCCCTGGGCGGGGGGACCTCAGGATGGGAGACAGCCTGCAGGGGTTCGCCAGGGAGCTCCCCCGGCCCTGTGGCTGATCCCCACTTCCGGGCAGCTGGGGAAGACTTCGTAACCCTCTCACGGACGCCCCAGCTGGCCCTGCCTGGGGGTGGGGCCATGCTCCTTCCAGCTCCTCAGTGAGCCCGCTCTCTTCTGTCCCCAGAGCCGTCCTCGTCATGAGCCTCAGACAGTGGACTCTCCCATGGAGCGACCAGAGGGCAGGTGAGGCTCTGCGGGCACCAGGGCCTGTCTGGGTGTCTCTTTCCCCTCCAGGTTTGGGGGAGACTTTCTTCCACTTGCTCGGAGGCTGTGGAGCTTGGAACAGGACTGGAGGGTGTAGAGGGGGAAGGGTGTCTCTTTTTTCCTATTTATCTGGGATCTTTCCTGATTTTTTCTTAGGGTTAGGTCTTGGGTCTTCTAAACCTCAGAGGGTTAGATCCCCCGTGGGGGGTAGGGGCAAACTTCTGGGGGGTTTCCTCACTGCCCGGCCTCTGCTGGTGGGGTCTGACGCACCCACCCCCACCGTGCTCTGCCCACAGCCCCCTGACCCAGGATGAGGACAGACAAGTGGACATTCTGGTGTAGAAGGAATTCTAAGGTAAGACCCTGGCTTGGATCTCTCTCTGTCCCTGAAAATGAGCTGCACCCTTTTCCAGCCACCCTCACTTGGTGACGCCATCAACTCCCTGGAGGCCCATGCACTCCATGCACTCGACTCTCGCCCTCTCTCCTGCTCCGCCTTCCACCCATCACCAGGGCTGGCTGACGCCCCCTTTCCGGGTCCTTAGGACCCCTCCATTCCCTCCGCCCCTCTGCAGCCAGGCACTGTTCTTTCCGCACTGGGTCGTTACTTCTGCCTCGGGCTTCCAGGCCTCCTGCCCCGTCCACACGCCACAGCCACCCAGATCCTCTGGTGTGAGGTCTTTACCCTCCTGGAGAATGTCAGTAGCTGTGCATTGCCAGCCACTTCCAGCCACTCTTCTCAGCTTGGCTCCCAAGCTCTATCAGCAGCTGCCGCCCACGTGTCTCTTGCCACTTTCTTCTCTGCTTGCACCCTGGTTGGGCCCGTCTCTCCAGCCAAGATCATCCCTGCCTCCCTGCGTTCAGATTCATGCAGTTGTAGAACCTCAGTCTTGGAAGGGCTCTCAGAGGTCATGTGGCCGAGCATCCCACCCCAAAGGGGCCTCCCCTCTCTGCCTTCCTGACCAGGATTCACCCAGCTTCCAATCACATACTCCCAGAGCCAGGCCAGCTCCCTGACATCAGCCAGTGGCACCATGAGGAAGTCCTTCCTCACATGACGCTTAACCTCCCCCACCCCCGCTGCCCCCCGCCCCATCCCATGCTGGTCCTCCCTTGTATTCTAAAGAGAGCCCTCTAATAACTAAAGTCAGTTATCCATGTCCCCTTTAAGAATTCTCCAAGCTAAGTGTGGCCAAGTCCCTCAAACATTCCTTATATGATGTGGTTTACAGACCCCTCACCATCCCGGTCGCCCTCCTTTGGACACACTCGTTTGTCAATGTCCCTCTGAGAATGTGGCGCCCAGCCCTGGACACAGTGCTCCAGACCTTGTCTGACCAGCTCAGAGTGCAGTGGGACTGTTGCCGTCCTTGATCTGGACAGTGTTCTGCTATTCGCACAGATTAAGATTGCATTAGTTTCTTTTTTCCTTTTTTAAACAACTGCATCATACTGTTGTCATATATTGAGCATGTGATCTTTTAAACCCCCAGTTATTCCCCCCCCATAAGCCTCTGTCAAGCCAGACCTCTATCCTGTACTTGGGCACCTTGATGGTTTTCACTGAAATGCAGGGGTTCATATTCATCCTTGTCAAAACCACCCCGTTGCGGTCTGCCCACTTTCTGCCCTGAGCCCCTCGTACCTACAGAAGTTGTTTCCATCCAAATTCTGTCTTCCGGGCCCTTCCAAGTGTGTCTGCTGCACGCTGAAGGCCGCCTTCTGTGGTCCTCACCCATGTTGTTGATTAATACGTGACCCTGGTTCCCCTGCTCCAGGGCCAGGTGGCCCCGCCCTCTTCTCCGCCCTTCCCTCCCCCGACAGCCGGCCCAGGAAGTCTTCCTGATATGGCTACCACCCTCTGGCAGCTCCTCTAGTTCATACCCCTCTGCTCTCTTGTATTTGGTTAATACTGTATCGATTTGCACAGACTTGGATGTTGTTTTTATACATTTCAATTCCTGTTTTATGTGTATGTGTACATTCTGCACTCCCGAGAAGGCTGTAAGCCCCTTGAGGGCAGGGACTGTGTCTCCCGCCGTTTTTGCATTTCTATTACCGTCCCCAGTTCTAAACCAAAGAGGGCTTCTCTGCACTTGCCAAGAACTCAATAAATGTTGGCTGACTGGCTTCAGGGCTGACTGACCCATTGACTCTGGCCAGCTGTCTCTAACTGACCAGTCTTCTGGCTGACCGGTTAGCCAGCTAACTAACTGATGCTGACTGACTGGTTGACCAGCAGGCTGGATGGCTCTGACTGACCAGTGGACTAGCTAGTAGCCATCTAACTGGTTATCATTGATTGGGGAGTTGGTAGGCTCACTGACTAGTGGGCTGAGAGCCTGACTAGCTGACCGGCTGGCTGGTGGATGAGTCAGGCGCCCCATTCAGCTTTTCAGTCACACCCTGTGCTAAATGCAAGCCAGCCCCCTAGGGCCTTCCCAGGTGCAGGGCGACCGTCTGGGTCACTGCTGGCAGGTAGGGGATCTGACAGATCTTCCAAGCCAGGGGAGCCCATTCAGAACAGAGCGAAACTGTTGCAGCTGGAATCCTGGGGTCAACCTTGTGGGTAGGGAGAGTGGGTCAGGCGGGAATGGGCAGGGCTGTGGGGATGACCCACACCCATCAGGACTGCCAGGCAGAGGGTGAACTGGGGTCCCCGGGGACTCTGTGGCTCAGCACTGCACCACCCTCTGGAGGGTGGCCAGCCTGCCCCCCAGGTCTTGGCCGTCTGCCCTGTGCAGTCTCACGCTCCTTTCCCTGCCTGCCTGCTCTCAGGCCTTCCTCCTTCCAGATTTCATTCAGAGAGGGAAGCCAGGGTAGGGGCCACATCCAGACGCCTGTCTTGGATCAGTGGTTATAGCCCTTAGGTGGGCTCCGGCCAGGCACTGGGAGACTCAGGGAGGTTCAGGGCCGGCCCCACACTGACTGCCACTCAGACAAGAGATGGCAGAGGGACCCTCAGAAAGAAGACATGACACCAGCCCCTCCAGTCCAGGGAAGCAGGAGACGGGGCAGCAGGCAAGAGCTCACCCTTGTGCCTGTGGCCCAGCTGTACCCAGCGTGGCTCTTGTCCAGTTTATGGCTCCCCCGTCCTCTCCCTCCAGAGCATGGGAATGGGCTGGGTGCCAGAGGCTGTGGTCCCATCTTTCCCCTTGCCCATCACGGACTTGGCCAGGAGGGCCCGTGGACGATCAGAGAGGGCAGCTCCACACAGGGGCCAAAGTCAGACTGCTGGATGGAGTCCAGGGGATTTCTGGTCTGGGAACAAAGCGTTCTGAGGATGCTGGGCAAGGGGACAAGGATGGGGGTGGGGTGGGGGGGAGCAGGGC
This sequence comes from Tonatia bakeri, assembly GCA_004024845.1. Taxonomy (NCBI): domain Eukaryota; kingdom Metazoa; phylum Chordata; class Mammalia; order Chiroptera; family Phyllostomidae; genus Tonatia; species Tonatia bakeri. The sequence continues at coordinate 41,558 of PVIA01009637.1, forward strand.
CCTGACTCCCATCCGGAAGGAGCACGCCAAGTGACAGGGAGGGCGTTTCCGTGTCCCGGGTCACTCCTAGCTCTTCCTCTTCAGCTGCCCCTGCTCCACTGTCCTTCCGGTTGTGTGTGACGAGCCTCTGTGATGGCCGGCATGGACGCAGGTCTGAGAACTCTCTTCTTTGCTAGAGTTAGCGGGTTTCCCCCGGGCTCACTGGACCATAGCCAGCGAGCTGGTCTTGCCTGAGGAGGGGTCTCAGGACACTCAGGTGCCCCCGCCCTCCCTGTCAGACCCCTTCACTTGAGCAATGCCTCCCTCGCCCCTGCTCAGACCTCCACCAGGCCTCGTCGCCTCCCTCTGTGGTCCCTTTTCCCCAGGAGGAGGAAGGAGGTGAGGGCAGTCTGGCCGGTGGCTGGGACTCCTGCCAGAGAAAGCTGCCTGGTCCCTTGCGGTGGCTGGGGTGGCTGGGAAGACAAGAGAGAGGACGGAAGGAAGGCCTGCCTGCAGCACCGCCGGCAGCCCACTGGGGCGCCTTGACTCCCCCACCCGCCCATGTCCCCAGCGACCCCTCCCTCCATCCCCACGCGGCTGATGAGCCTTTCTTTCTCTCCCCTACAGCTGGGCGCACAGGACAGTCTCTCCATGGCAGGAGACCGCAGGGGGGGCGCCTGCCACCCTCTTCCTCAGCCATTCTCCCGGGAACACAGCCTGCCTACCATGGAACTCTCGCCTGCCCAGTGAGACCAGAGCAGCCAGGCCGGGGTCCCTCCACCCTCGCCCCACAGACTCTGGACTGACTCAGAGAGGGCTGGAGGATGCCCCCCGAGCTGCTGATATTTATCGTGGGCCCTGGAGGTTCCCACCCACGTGAGGGAGGCTGGCAAGCCCAGCCTAGCACCCTCTGCCCCTCAAGGGCTGCTCTGTCCTCCTACCCTCCGCCAAGCCGGCCCCTGGGCCAGGGACCCAGAGGCCTGTGGATCTGGACAATAGGGTGGGCACTGAGGAATGGAAAGAGCCCTTGTGCCAGAGGACCTGTTTGGTGCCAAGGGATGGATCCCTACCCCAACAAGCAGGGACTTGTCCCAGAGAGAGAGGCATGCGATTCGCAGGGTGGGCCAGCGGCGGCTGGGTTTCCCGGAAAGGCGTGCAGCCCAGACGGTAGCAAGAGAAGGCCTGCTGGGCTCCACTCGCCCAAGCTGGTGCCCTCGGTACCTGCCTGGCTCGAGATGCCAAGGCGAAGACCAGGTCTGGCCCTGCCCTGCTGCCCTTCCGGCACCTGCCAGGGCTCCTCCGGGGCGCCGCACAGAGGCCCCCCTCCTGAAGGAAGCCGTTGCACTGTGAAGACTGAACCTGCCTGCTGTACGGCCTGCCCGTCCATCCCGTGAACGAACATCCATCCGTCCTCCCGCCCCTCCAGCCTCTCCCCAGCTTCTGCACTGAGCGCCCGAGCCGGCCTCGCCCGTGGACCGCGGGAGCCCTGGAGCCCTGACCTTCTGCTGATCCTGCCTGTGACTCCCTGGGGTGGATCGAGGCGGGAGAGCTGCCTGGGCCGCCAGCCAGAGCAGGTCTCCAGGCTGTATTGTTGGCCCAGGTTTCTGCATTTTGCACTTTGATGTTCCCCAAAGGGAAGTGACTAGTGAGAGGGAGAAAAGGGAGGGGTGGGCGGAAACAGGCACAGGGAGGGTCTTTGAAATTATGGGTATGCCCCCGGGGTTGGGGAGAGGCGTCTGCACTTGTGGCTTCTGCCACAGCCACGCTGCAAGGCCACTGCCCGCAGGGACCTGGGCCTGGGCGGGTGGTCCCTGTTAGGAGCCTGGTAGGCAGTGATGCCTCCAGCTCTCACCCCAGCCGCCCACCCACGACCACCGTCTCTCTGACCAGGCAAGCCTGGGAGGGGAGGGCCAGGACACCTGCTTCACGTCTGCCTTGGGGGCCTCGGCTTCCTAGCCAGCCCCCGCCGTGGCTCTAGAGCTAAATAGCAGGTGACGGGGTTGTCAACGGCCCTGGATCCCTTTGTGCTGCTGTGTCCCTCCTCTCCTGCTCCCTGGGCCCTCCACTTAGAGACCCCGCCCTGCCTGGGCCCTGGGCTGGGGCCCACGCCCTGCCTCCCCGCCTCTGCTGCCAGCTGAGGGAAGGAGGCAGAGGACTTCCCCATGGGGTTCCTCCTTCTCGTCACAGACTCTAGATTTGATGCTAGAATGTGTGTGTTTAAAAGTGGAAGGGAAAAAAAAAACAGAAAAAAGGCATTCCTCCTCCATCCCCACTCCTTAAACCTATAGTATTTTATAAGTCAAGAAAGCAAAGAGCTTCTGCAATGGGTTGGATTTGCTCTCTTGACCCAGGAACGGGAGGGCCCCGGCCCCCTCTGGGTGGCCCCCGGCCATCCGCACAGGAAACCCTTCTTTTTCTCTGAGAAAGCTGAGAGGGAACATTGGCTCACACACTGTGAGATTTTGTTTTTATACTTGGAAGTGGTGAATTATTTTATATAAAGTCATTTAAATGTCTATTTAAAAAATAGGAAGCTGCTTATATATTTAATAATAAAAGAAGCACACAAGCTGCCAGGCGTGAGTCACGGGAAACATTGTTTTTGGGGTGTGGGTGGCCATCAGCTCAGAAGGCTTTTTCCGAGGTGCTTAGGGAAGAAATCTTCTCCCCGGGTTCCAGCCCTTTACCGAAACATCCTGCACTGGTGCCTCCCGAGCACCCCAGTCTGCATGTCTGCTTAATAGGAAAACAACAGGAACCGGCGACCTCAGCCTGGACACCAGCCACTGCTGCAGCCCAGCCTAGTCCAGCCAGGGAAAGTGGCTGGGTGGGCTCTGTCCAAGGGCCAGGGGCTGCGAGGACCAGGCTCCCGACCTCTGACCCCTGCTGTCCAGGGGACAGGGAGCTGGCCAGGTCCTGGCATGGCCCAGGTGAATGGGCAATGTGTCTGGTCTGGGAAGTGGGTGAGGATGGGATGGGCCAGCAGGCTGCAGGATCCCGCTGGCAGTGGAGAGGAGGCTGAGGATAGCTTGGTGGGGGGTTGGCAGAAGGAGGTTGGTGGGGAACACAGTGGTTGAAGCCCAAACATGCCCCTGGGGCCAAGCTGTGACACAAGGGGCCTCCCCACTCCTGAGAGTGTGGTGGACCAAGTTTTGGATCGCTGGTTCTCCACACTGGCTCATGTAAGAAACAGTTGGGTTGTTTCAGAAGACACCGATACCCACATCTACCCCGATGAACAAAACCAGGACCTGGGGGTGAGGCTCCGACACCAGGCATCCAGAGTTTTTAAAGACATCTGAGTGATTCCAATGTGATCTGGGGTAAAGTGATGTTGTGGCTGGTTACATTTGATGAAAATGAAATAGAGGCAAACGTTCAGTTCCTCAGCCACACTAGCCACATTTCACCGGTCCGACGGTGCAGAAATAGAACATTTGCTCCGTGGAGGAACCCCTGCTGGACCGTGCTGCCCAAGACACTAGGTCCCTGCCCTTAGGGGCCCCAGATTATAGGACAAGGACTGGCTCCGAGCAAACGACACCGGGATCTGAGTTCCCAGATGTCTCCGTCACCCCTCCTTGTACCCACAACCCCCACTGCCGCCCTGTCCTCATTATTCCCCTCTCGCTAGCTCTTCCCTTCTTATCAAAGTCCTCTTGAAACCGGAAAAGACAGCATTCGGTCTGCCTGTCACTATCAAACTCAATAAGCGATGACAGCGATTGAATCTTTATGGGCGCTTTATTCAGATGGCCGGTGATCTGAGAAGATGTCGGGTTCATACCCTAACAGACCATCTTGCCTTCTCTTTCCAGGCCAGACTTTTTATAATGGGGGAATGAACCAGATGGGGTAGGGCTCTGAGATTCAGGGAGGATTGGGTGAAAGAAGCTGCAACATTCCTGTCCTGGGCAGTTAGCTGTTCCCAGGGGTGGGCGGTAGTTTGTCTCCCTGGAACACAAAGGCCGGGATGCCTCCACTTGTCCCCAGGCGGTCATCTTCAGCAGCGCCCAGGAGGCTGGCTGTTTTCCCAGGAGCCAGAATGGGCCTTATTTGTGGTTTCTGAAACAAAAGCTTTAACATACACACTGCTTACTAGACTTTTAACTTTTTACCTTAAGCTAAAATTTTCCAACTCTTGAGTCCCCTATCACCCTAAGAAAAGAAACTTACTCATTATCTCTTCCTCCAAGGCCCATCTTAAAAGTCACCTCCTCTAAGAAGCCTTCCTAGCTGGACCCAGCCCCCTGACGGCCACCACAGAGCCTTGTTGTCTGTCTGTCCGTCCCACCAAGCTGAGCTGGGGCAGGAACTACTCTGCATCCCTCCTTGCATCCCAGCGTCTAAGAGGGTCTGGCACAGGGCAAGTGCTCAATGAATGTGTCAGAAGATTGATACAGGTCTGAATGCACAAATGGGGGCGTGGTCATGCAAATTATGACCAGATTTCATTGGTGGCCTTTTCTAGGGCCTTACTGGTATTAGCTGATTGCATGTATAGTGAATAAGTACTATTCATTAGCCAAGCAGAGAAGGTATTTTCAGCAGAAGGGGTTCTCAGCTTCTGATGGAGAAGGGTAGAATCCTGACCGATCACTGGGCTGTGGATGGAATGGGTAGCTCGAGGCCTTCGAGCAAGAATTGGCAAAACCACAACCACCCCCAAACCAAATAAACCCTCCCCGTCACCTCCCTTTCTGGAGCCCCAGGATCAGCACACCTCTCCTGGGCTTCCCACCTGCTTGAGAAGCGTCCTTTGAACAACAGCCACTTTGGATCCAGAGCAAGAGGGCTCTGGTAGCTGGCATGGATCTCTTACTGCTTAGCTGTGGGAACTCGGGCAAGTATTTCACCTCTCTGAACCGCAGGTTTTTCGTGTAGAACTGCTTTAAGAACGCAAGAACGTCTGAGGTTTAAATGAAGGGAGACACCTGTGGACTCCAAAGGTCTGCCCCCAAATCAAGTGCATTTTGGCCCCACCAGCGGGTCTCATGGAGCCCAGACCAAGCACAGCCCCTCTCCGGGTAGGCACCAGGGACCCAGGATGCTGCCAGGGCCTGGCTGTTCTCAGAGGCAGGTGGCCGGGCTGAGCGCTTCCTGCAGGGGTAAGGATTCAGATACTTCAGCGATTTCTGGCTGGAAGGAGGGGCCCGGGAGGAGACCAGAGGGGAAGGTGGCCCTGGAGTGTGTTGCGGGTGCTGTTAGCAGGCAGGGTCAGGAGCTCTGGTTTCGAGGATGCAAGCAGAAGGCGCGGCCAAACCCCAAACCATTATCCGGCCAGAGACAGAGAAGTGAATCAGAGGCGGCCAGGAAGAAGCCTGAGGTTAACCTCGTGCAGATTGCCAGCCAGGGTAAGGAAGGGGTTGCTGGGTGTCTGGGCTCGGGATGGGTGTCTGAAGACCCCTGGAACAAGGTGTGGAGGTCATTGGAGTGTGGGCAGAGCCCAGGCAGCCCGAGGAGGCCCAGTGCGCTCCTGGGCAGCCCTGGGGGGAGAGCCCCCGTTTCTCCACTCCGGTGAAGTGCCCTCTGCCTGGGCAGCACTTTTGTCCCCTGGCTTTCTATCCTGTTTCTGGGAAGAGGCGGGTAAGCAGGCCCTACTGCTCTGGATGCTGGGACTGCTGAGGGAGCAAGATGGACCACAGTAGCCTGGAAATCCCCGGGGCAAAGGGACCCAACCACAGAGAGACTCGCCCACCGGGGTTGGGGCTCGGGGGACTGCAGGGGCAGGGCCCCAGGAAAGCCTACGCTGATGTGTTGCTGCTGCCAGCTAGCACCTGGGGCTGAGCCGGTTGCCCCTGTTAGGACGCAGCCCAGGAAAGAGTTCCTATACCATCAAAGTTAAATTGATGTTAATCTAAACTGATTGTTATAACTTAAGTTGCTAATGATAATCCCCAGGGCATCCATTTAGAAAACATATTATGAAAGAAACTACAAGATCATTAAAATGGTATGCTTGAGTAGCTTTCTTCGAAAGCCTCACTACCCAGCTGTCAGGGACTCCGGGGAGCCCCAGACTTCCTGAGGGGAGAGGTGCCCCATCCTGGCCCCCTGCCCTCCTGTACCACCCTTCCCTGAGGGTAAAATACCAACAGTCCTTAGTTTTCCAAGTGCTTTCTCAAACGTTTCCCCCTCACAACCCTGGGAGGCAGGCTTTCTGAGATCCAGATCCGTTCTGTAGGTGAGGGCTCTGAGGCTCTGAGATGTTAGGCAAATAGCTCGAGGATGGGTGTAAGTGTGAAAGGCAGTGTTAAAACCAGGTCTCATTCAAGTTCAGGGCTCCTTCCTCCACAGTTCAGCTCTGCACTTGGCCTCCAAGACGCTGGCTTCCTTGTCCTTTTTGTAAATTTTCTTTTTCTAAATTTTAAAATATCTTTAAAATCTTAAAAAAATAAGATAAAATAAAATATCAAACATACTTGCATACCAAAGCAAAGAGACAGTGAAAGGAGCCTCCCCGCACCCATCGCTCAGCCCCACAAGTCCAGACGGGGCTAATCTCAGTCCATCTGTGCGTGCGCTGTCCCCGCCCCCCCCCCCCTTCATTTTCAAGCAAACTCCAAGCATATCCTTTTAGATGGGGAACTTTTCAATACATGTATCTAAAAGGTGAGGATTTGTTGTTTAAACTTAACCACAAATGCTGTTACCTTTTCTGAAAAATTAATACTTCCTTAATATGACCAAATATCTAATTAGTGTTTCAGTGTCTCTGTCTCTGAAATACCCTTTGGAGTTTGTTTGAATGCGGACCCAAATATTACACGTACCTTCCGATGGGTAGACACACTTCCTAAGCCTCTTTGCATCTAGGGTTCCCCTCTCCTCTCATCTCCCCTCTAAGCAGTTTATCTGCTGGAAAACAAAAATGGTTCATTTGTGCTGCACAGTTTCCCAGAATCTGTATTTTTCTGATTGCAATGGCATTGTGTCCCCGATGTGTCCTCTGTTCTTGTAAATGGGAAGTTAAATCTGAAGACTTGATCAGATTCAGGTTTGATTTTTTGATAAGCGTACTCCATAGGTGCTGCCGTATACTTGGATCAGAAAGTATCAGGACTGACCATCTCCTTGGTCCTCATCACGTTTTTATCTGTAAAACTTGGAAACAGCCTTGGCTGGTGTAGCTCAGTGAATTGAGCATGGGCCTGCAAACCAAAGGGTCGCCAGTTCAATTCCCAGTCAGGGCACATGCCTGGGTTACAGGCCAGGTTCCCAGTGGGGGGGCATGCAAAAGGCAACCACACATTAATGTTTCTCTTCTTCCCTTCCCCTCTCTAAAAATAAATAAATAAAATATTTTTAAAAAACCCAAAACTTAGAAACAGTTTAAAAGTCTGATACTAGGGGAAAAGTTACATAATGATATTTCATTGTTACTATGGAATTTCATGCAGTCATTAGTAATCATAGTTTTCAAAACATATTGAGTGATAAGGGGAATGCTTATCAAGTAATGTTAAGAAAAAAGCAGGAATAAAAAATACATATGGAATGCCGTATATCTATACAGAGGAAAAAGATGAGAAGATACCACTAACTGAAAGAAGAAAAAAACAGTTATGCTAATAGAGGCTTTTGCTAAGGGTTAGAGTGGGAGATTTATTGCTTTCCTTATTCTTTCTGTATTTTCCAAGTTTTAGTAATATGTTCATATTACTTTTGTAAACAGAGAAAATAACTTAAAATGTTTGGTGAAACGTCTGTAAGTCACGCCGTGATACTCTTAAAGTCACCCACGGAACCACAGACTGTTACCTTCTGAGGCAAGGTCTAAACACACATGCAGTCTGACCACTGGACAAATTGCTGGTCAGTGGCCAGTTGGCCACTGGCTGTCTGGTGTCTCTGAATGCTGATTTGGTCACAAAGACCAGCCCACTGGTCCCGTGGGCCCACCTAGCAGGAGGAGAGAATGATTTATCAGAAAGGGCAGAAGAGAAGACCCTTTGGCTTAGCGGGCCTGGTCGGTGGACATGGGTCTTCTGAAAGCCCAGGGCCGCTGCCCTGTGCCCTCCTCCAGACCCCCCATCCCAGGACCTTACACCGACAGCCTCAGAGACACAGCCTGCCCGGCAGCCTGGACCACTGGGGACCACCGCAAGGACGAGCAGGGCTGGACCAGCACAGCAGCCCACGACCTGAGGTGTGCTGCCGGAGGGTCCCTCGGCCCGGACAGCAGCACCAGACTGCAGGGCTGAGCCAAACGAAACATGAAGTGAGAACTCCCTTTGTGATTTCAACCTTCTCCTTCCCCGGGTCTAGGTTGCCCGAGATCAGCGTCCCGAACAAAGCAGGCATCGGGTACTGATCTACATGACAGGGTTAGAGTTCAGGGTCTCTGAGGCCTTGTCCAGCTCTGGCACTAACTCTCCCTGGGACCGGTTTCAAGTCTCCGGGCCATTTCAACTCTGCTAAAAAGAGAGTGAATGAGATCATTTGTGTCCTCATTCACAATGATTATTTAAACTTTGTCCTCACATGTACACCATCGGGTTGTGGCACAGATGTCTCTCTGTCTCTCTCTGTCTCTGTCTCTCTCTCTCACACACGCACACACAGTGTGCGAGCCACAATCCACCACAGCCCAAATTCCATTCATGCAGCTCGCCTCCCAGGGAGACCACAAATTACTAGGACGACCCTCCAGTCAACCAGTCTCTTCCATGTCGTTCTGGCGCCCTTTGAGCAGATGATATATTTTTAAACTTTTATTTTTCTGTTTATCAAGTTAGCACAAGCTGATGATGGGAAAATACAAAAGAAGTATAAATAAAAACATTGAAATCACTATCTTACCCACACCCTTTCGCAATAACCACAGTCAACATTCTGTTGTATTTCCTTCCAGTGTTTGAATAGTATATTTATACTTCCCTATAGTTATACCATAATGTACATACAGTTTTATATCAATTTATACTTCATATCATAATCAGGAACCCTTTCCCAGATCCTTACAATTCTGCATAGATAACCTTTTACTCTTTTATTTGCTGTGGTTTTCTGAGATAAAGAATCCACAGTTATTTACTGAGCTTGCAGTGTGTATGCAGCAGGTATGGCGAAGCACTCCAAGGCAAGTGACTAGAATGTTTCTGTCCGTGAGGAGAAGGAAACACAGATGTACAAAGCTTTCTGACCAGGGCCAGGGAGGAAGGGTGAGACAGGATGGGTGACTACGGGGTCCAAAGTTTCTGAGCTGAAAATTGTTCCACAAGATCTGACCAACGTGACCTTACGTGAGTCTTTTCATTTCTCTGTGCCTCAGTTTCTTCATCTGTAAATCGGGGAGGACAACAGTACTTGTATCTGAACTGTCCTAGAAAAGAGTACTGTGCGAGTGTTGGCTATTTGAGCATTTGGGGGCGGGGACTACCAAAATATTTCAGAAGCTGTTGCTTGGTTGTCAAAATATTTGCATTTCTAGCACATTCTAATGTAGGAACTGTGGTGCAAAAGAGCTGAAATCTGAACCATCCTGGGAGACACAGAATAAAGGCCACCCTTGGAGGAAGCCTGGTGGGGGGGGGGGGTTGTGGTGGGAAAGGGAGACAGAGAGACAGAAAAAGAGACAGAGAGAGAGAGACACGGAGTGATAGAAACACAGAGAGACAGATGTCCTAGCTGAAGGTCAGAGGAGAGATTTGAAATGGGCCTGAGAACCTTCCTTTAAAAAATCACAACCCTTTGATTTAAAATACTGAGGGAGAGGAACCACATCTGACTGACACCCCCGCACTGGACTTGAACTCCATCCACAGAGCCTGCCCCCCACGCGGCTCAGAGATGGTCAGAGAAGCCACTCAGCTCAGCTCTGTGCAGCCTCGGAGAACAAAACAGAAAGAGATGAAGGCCAACACTTCTCAACCAGCGATTGCCCCTTCATTTTCACTGGGAGCCAGAACCTGAGCTGGGACTTCGGTTCCAGTGCAAACATTCTTCACTATTTTTTTCAGCACAATGTAACTGGATACAGGGATATCAGCAGCGGTCCAAACAGAAACATATTTGAACAGCATCGACTTTTTGGCTCACCATGATACAGCCTCTCACCCAGAAACGATTCTCTTCATTTTTCACATGATTAGACAAGGAGTGACTTTCCATTAAAAAAATTTTTTTTTACTCGAGCAGAACTTTTTAAAGAAAAAAAAAGGACTAATAAAGACATGCCTATTGCTGAGATAGCCCCTCAATGGTGAGGTGAGCCCTGGCTGGTGCCCCTTCATTTCTGACCCACACAGTCTGGGTTCAATGCCGGACGCCCCACAAGGAGCCGGGAGCCTCGCAAGACGCTGCTGGTGGAGACGGGACAGCCCAGCGACAGCTGCAGATCAAGAATAGAGACCGGGATTCAGCCAGTCTTTCAATTTTGCATATGTTTTATCACTTGAAGTAGCTCTTTTTATGACTTACACCAAGGGAGCTGAACCCTAAGAGGTTAAGTCACTGAGCTGATGTAATGAAACCCCAGGGCTTCTATGCCCAGTTCCTTACCCTGCAGGACCTACACTCCTCCAGGAGGAGACCTCTGCTGAGTTCACCTTCAGATCCCCATCACACTCAGCACAGGACCCAGCTCCGAGCAGACACTCCATGAATGTTTGCTTAGTGAATGAATGGGCAGGTCCTTGGACAGTGCCTCCACTCTCCACACTTCAGAGGGCTAGGTAAGACAGCCTTACCAGTCCTCCCAGTGCGGAAGAGTGGATGGCACCCCTCTGTGAACTCCCGTCTGACGCCCGTCCTCAGCGTGCCAGCAGGAAAGAGCCAGGGTGTCCATCCCAGTCTGTAACGCTTCTTCCACAGAACAGGCCGCATTCATTTCCCGTCGCTGCTGTGCCAAGTGAGCACAAACACAGCGGCTTCAAACACTACGAACTGACTCTCTTACAGTTCTGGAGGTCAAGAGTAAAACTGGTTCCACTGGGCTCAAGTTCAAGTGTGAACAGAGCTGCTTCCTTCTGGAGGCTCCAGGGGAGAATCCCCGTCTTTGCCCTTTGCCGAGCCTTGGTTCACGGCCCCTCCTCCGCCTTCAAAGTGTGCCCCTCTGAGCTCTGCTTCCACCCTCATGCCACCTTCTTTTCTTCCGCAGTCAGCTCTCCCCTTGCCTCTCTCTCCTACAGACACCTGTGACCCACACAGTCTGGGTTAGTCCAGGTTCACCCGGATAAGGTAACATTCCCAGGGAGTAGGAGCTGGGCATGTTCAGGAGGCATTCTTCAGCCTACCACAGTTATCATAACACTTGAGATTTACATTTTTTACAAGGATTTTTTAAATTTCTTTTTAGAGAGAGGGGAAGGGAAGGAGAGAGAGAGAGAGAGAGAGAAACATCTATGTGAGAAATCAGTTTCTATGTATAGGCGCCCTGACCCAGGACCAAACCCGCGACCCAGGACCAAACCTGCAACCCAGGCGTGTGCCCTGACCGGGAGTCGAACTGGCGACCTTTCACTTTGTGGAATGATGCCCAACCCACTGAGCAACACTGGTCAGGGCAAAATTTACATTTAAAAAAAATATTTTTAAAAATATTTTAAATTTATTTTTAGAGATAGGGGATGGGAAGGAGAAAGAGAGAGAAACATCAGTGTGATGCAGACACTGGCCCAAAGTGTCCAAGTCATTATGGATGAAATGAGACATTCACATGGACTACCGAGTCCGGTGGAGGAAAAGGAACAGCATGGCTTTTCTCTCAAGGGGAGCAAAAGCCTTGGCCCTTGCCGCTACTGGCCTTTATTGGGTTTCTTGGCACATTCCATGATGGTCCTCATTTACTATGCACGGACTCACTTTAGCTGGTTACCTTTTACAGAAAACAAAGGAGCCCATGCTGCTAATCACACCACAGAAGAGGGATATTTGCAGATGAAAAGGCGAAAGTGGTTGAACCAGTTACACTCATCCTTGGAAGGTTTGGCATGGATTTTAGGAAGTTACTTTGCAGTAAATGTCCTCAATTTAGGGTGAGGGAATTTTTTAGCAAGAGCAAAATTCAAAGCGGCCTAGGCACATTGCAGGCCTGATTCCCCATGGGAGAACCTATCCGTAGGTGTGGGTTCTGTGCATCTCTGAGTGGGAGCTGGGCCCACACCATGCAGAACAGTCTCCTATAATCAGTGTGTGGTTGCCTCTCATGCACCCCCTACTGGAGACCTGGCCCACAACCCAGGCATATGCCCTGACTGGGAATCAAACCAGTGACCCTTTGGTTCACAGGCCAATGCTCAATTAACTGAGCCACACCAACCAGGGCAAAATTTACATTTTAATTGTGGATTTTCCTGTCTCTCTAGGACACTCTCAGCAACACGAGAGCAAGAACTGTACGTGATTTATCTCTGTATTTCAGCTCCTAACGTGGTATCTCACATACAGTAAGTGCTTAATGAATAATTATATGAATAAATAATCCCATGTCTATGGATTGCTTCTGCCTAAAAGACCATCCCAGGACAACATTCCAAAGAAATCTAACTCGAACTTCAAAAAAGTCTTGAAAGATGAGTCAGTCTTTAGCAAAATTCTCTTGAAGACCTAGAGAAGGAAGTCACAGAGCACATTAAACAGCAGAGCTTCCTAAACGTACCCTGGAGACATCTCTCCTCCCCCCACCACTTCACTCAGTCTCTCCACTTGCCTGCCCAACCACTGTAATTGTTCCCAGGAAAAATGCAGGAACATCAGGATTTAATTTTGACACTATCCACTCTCAACCAATCAGCAGGCTATCAGGAATGGGGGGGGGGGAAGAAAGCACTATCCACTTCCTCAATTCTTGGGTGTGTTCTTGGATCTGTCCGCCACAGCAGGGTCTGGGAGGCATCCGTGACTAGTCCCCAGTGGTCCCTTCTGGAGAGTATTTAGGACCAGCTCTCTGTCACAAGAAGTCGTTGAAGGGGAGCTGCTCCGGGCTGACTCTGAGGAGGCCTCTGGGAGCCCACCTGGCCCGAGGCTCAGGAGCACTCAACCTCTGCAAGCCAGCCAGCATCTCCTGAAAGCTTGCCTTCCTCCTCCTCCCAATTAACACCATCAACCCAAAAAAATGAGTCTGGGTGAAATCTCACTTGGTTTAGTAACTGTCAGCTATAAATTCCTGATGCTTGGGAGTGACCCAGCCCTTTCTGACTCTCTAAGCTGCGCTTGCAGGCACTTCCCTCTGCGTGCAAGTCACCCCAAGTGCATAACAATGGCAAGAGTTCCAAGGCAGGAGTTTTATCTGCTTTGTTGTACCTAATCCTCAGGCCAACCCTCTGAGGTATCCTTGTCATCCTACATCTTTTCCAGGGGAAACCTACCCCCTCTGAGTTTCAGTGACTTGCCCAAGGTCAAGCAGCTAATAAGTGGTGGGGTCAGAACTCTTATCCAGGCACTCTGCCAGGCCAGACACCTCATCTTCCTCATTGCCTGGACTGCGACGTGAACTTCACCTTGACCTGTGCTCTGTCAGGGCTTTCAGGCGTCCTGCCTCATAGACAGAGGGCTTGGGTCAGAGCTCAGCCTCTGAACCTTCTGGTCTTCCCTGTCCAGCCACGCTCCTGCCTTCCACTCACTGTGTCCATGAGGCCAAGTTCATAGCACCTGAGAGCAAAGTTAAATCCTAACTTCCAGCCACAAGCCTCTCCAGGAAGCTTTCTAGACCTTTCAGTCTGCAGAGCTGGCATAACCCTGTGGAAGGTGGTTCTTCACCTGGTACAAACAGCCTACTTGGGGCACCATCCCAAAGATGAGGTTTCTGACCCCAAAGGTGCCCTTGGCTAGATTACAGAGAGATCACGCTTGTGTTCAGGGTCTCAGGTGGTAGCTCTGCTCTGCTGACATTCGCATTTCACATTCATGCATTAACAACTCCCCACGTTGTCCATTTTAATTGTCCAATGTGTTATTATAAGAAAGTTTGTTTGGAAATTCTATCGTTCAGTACTTCAGTTGTTTCCAACTTTTCACTTCACTGCACAATATAAAACGGATTACTTTTTTGTTTGCTTAATTTTTGGTTTATTCACTTTCTTGAAGATCAGTTTCCCAAAGTGCAACAAATAGTCCAGAAGATATGGACGTTTTTATAGCTTTTGATACCTATAATTGTCTAAGGAATTATGCAGACGTGTATTGTCACCAGCAACATATTTCGGTCATCCACAGTTCTGTTAACATGGAATTTATCATTTTTATTCGCTTTTCCTAGTTTAACAGTTCTAGAATGGTATCTTAATATTGTTTAGATATATTTTTCTTTATTGCTTTGAAGGTTGTATATTTTTCCATGTGATGTTTGTTCTTTCTTTTTATTTGGAAATAAACTATTAATCTCCTTTGGAATCTAGACATAAACTATATATTTGTATCAATTCTTTCCTATTTTAAAATAAACTAACAGTTCTATTTTTCACTTAGGTTTTATTTTTATAGCCTTGTTTTATATGTACTTATCATACATTTTAGAGTAATCTTTATATATTTATATCTTGCCCTTAATAATATTTTTCATTGCTTCAGCAGTCAGATATCAAGCAGAAACCAAAACAAAACCTCACAGAAACAGACAACAGTGTGGCGATTAGCAGAGGGAAAGGGGGGTGAGGGGGTGGAAGAAGGTAGAGGGGGGCGCAAATGGTGATGGAAAGAGACTTGATTTGGGGTGGTGAACACACAATACAATATACCGATGATGTATTAGAGAATTGTACACCTGAAACCTAGATAATTTTATTAGCCAGTGTCACCCCAATAGATTCAATAGAAAAGAAAAGAAAAAAGTAGTCAGACATTCATCACACCTTCAAACAGAGAAAGCCATGTTATTTTTTCCCATTCTTAAAAATCCTGGGGTATGTTTTTACTCTAATCCATCTGTAGTATATTATTCCATAGGATGTGATATATTACTCTAGAGTAATTAAATTCCTTCTATGATCCCATTGCCCAAACAGTTGGTTAGCGCTGAAACCTCTCTGGATTGTATTGTTTCTCCTCTGTTGTAAATTACGTGTATAAAGTAGGAGAGGACATATGTGCTACAGGAATTTCTCTTTTGTTTCATTCATGCAACAAATATTTATCAGGCATATACTATGTGCCAGGCACTGTTCCAGGTGCTAAGGATACAGCTGTGAGTAAAACAAACATCCTGTGAGAAGGAGGAAGAGAGACAAATTTTAAGAACAGATGATAGATGATGGATAAATAAATAACGAGTAGCATAAGACAGAATGATTGGGAACCTGATGTGGGGGTGAAAAGTTGAAATTCTCAACTTTGGAACTTAAGGAGATGACATTTGAGCAAAGACCTGAAGGAAGGGAGGAAGCAAGCATGCATGCACCTGGGGGGAAGAAGGTTCCCACTGAGAGAACAACAATTATCAAGGAACAATAATTGTAAAGGAATGTCAAGGTCATTGGGAGGAAAGGGCCTGTTGCATCCTTGCTGTGGTGCTGAGAAAGCAGGAGGAACACAGCAGAAGCCCCATCTGTGGGCACTCCCCCCACCGCCCCACCCGACAGTGGTACGGCCATGCGGCCATGGTGGTTCCGGTGGGGGCTGAGGAGGTGCGGTGGGAAGGAGCAGTCCACTCTGGATCTATTTTTGACCTTGGGATGACTCCGCATGCTTTGGCCAGACCACTGGCAGGGTGGATTTGCCATTTACTGAGATGCTTTAGACTGCAGGAAGAGCCATTTGCAATCTGGAATTGGTCTTGTTTTAAGCTTAAGATGCTACACCAAATAAAGATAGCTACTTTTTGTAGCTACACTAGCTCTTTTTTTTTTTTCTGTTTGTAGACCTCCACTGTTGATAAATGTACTTTCTGTAAGGCATTTAAAATCTTGTGAGAGAATCCTTATCTTTCCTATTATTCTATAACATTGATAGCAGTTTTTCAGCTCCTGTAATTATTCTATAAAGCCTTAAACTAGTTCTGCATCACAGCTATTCACTTTGAAAGCCCCGTCACATTTATTAACTTTTGTATTTTCAATAATGATCTGGTGTATCTCTCCATTTGTTCACATTCCCCTTTACTTATCCTGTTATGGTTTCATACTAGTCTTGGAATAAATCTCGTGGCTCAAAGAAAATCCTCAAGCAAATTTATTTTTGGTTTGTGGTTATAAATGGAATCTTTCTCTATTTTTATTTTATGTTTTTATTAATATGCAGCTCTGTTTCACTGACAGATAGAAATGCAATTGTTCTATGTGGGTTTCTTTTGGCTACGTCTTGGCTGAATTCATTTATTATTTCTAGTAATTTAGGGGCTGCTTTTCTTGGAACTTTCGGGTATATAATCATGTCAACTACAAAAAAAAATTTTTTTTTAAATTTTTTTAAAGATTTTATTTATTTATTTTTAGAGAGGGAAGGAAGGGAGAAAGAAGAGAGAGAGAGAAACATCAATGTGCGGTTGTTGGGGGACATGGCCTGCAACCTAGGCATGTGCCCTGACTGGGAATTGAACCTGCGATGCCTGGTTCGCAGCCCGCGCTCAATCCACTGAGCTACACCAGCCAGGGCGATCAACTACAAAAAAATTTTATCTCTGTATATATTTTAAATTTAGTATTTAAAAAAATTTATTTTTTTATTTTTAGAGAGAGGGGAAGGGAAGGAGTAAAAGAGGGAGAGAAACATCAGTGTGTGGTTGCCTCTCACGCACCCCCTACGGGGGCCTGGCCTGCAACCCAGGCATGTGCCTTGACTGGGAATTGAACTGGTAACCTTTTGGCTCACAGCCCATGCTCAGTCCACTAAGCTACACCAGCCAAGGCTAACTCTATATTTTAATATTCTTCCCCAATAGCTATTACCAGCATTCTCAATACTGTGTTGAAAAGAACAGTCCTAGACTTCCAGCCAGGATGGAGGTGTAGGTAGACATACTGTGTCTCCTTGCACAACCAAAAGAAGGACAACAGTTTAAAAACAAAAAACACCCAGAACTGACAAAATCGAACTGTGTGGAAGTCCAACAACCAAGGAGTTAAAGAAGAAACATTCATTCAGACCAGTAGGAGGGACCAAGATGGGCGGAAAGGACGTGCAGCAAGGCAGCGGCTGGAGAACCCAGCGAGGCCACAGCTGGTGGAGTAGGCGGGCCCACATTCAGATAAACCGGGAGGAACAACTGGGGAGTGGGACAGACTGCACAACCCAGGGCCCCAGCACGGGGAAATAAAACCTCAAATCTCTGACTGAAAACACCTGTGGGGGTTGAGGCAGCAGAGGAAACTTCCAGCCTCACAGGAGAGTTTGTTGGAGAGACCCATAGGGTCCTAGAATGAACATAAACCCACCCGCCTGGGAACCAGCACCAGAAGGGCCCAATTTGCTTGTGGGAAGCAAGGAAAGGGACTCAAATCTGGCAGAGAGCAGAGCAAGTGCCATTGTTCCCTCTCAGATCCCTCTTCCAGCATCACAAACCAGCGCCTGGGTTGCCCCACCCTGGTGAACACCTAAGGCTCCACCCCTCACTATGTAACAGGTGCATCAAGACAAAAAAAAAAAAGGCCCAAATGAAAGAACAGATCAAAGCTCCAGAAAAAATACAACTAAGTGACAAAGAGATAGCCAGCCTATCAGATGCAGAGTTCAAAACACTGATAATCAGGATGCTCACAGA
>PVIA01009638.1:0-57500 GCA_004024845.1 Tonatia bakeri
CGCTCAATCCACTGAGCTACGCCAGCCAGGGCTCTTAAAAACAATCTTAATAACCATCTTATTTAGCCTACAAGTCTGTGATTTAGGCAGGACTCAGCAGAGACAACCCACCTCTGCTCCACATGGCAGGGGTGGGGAAGGGGCCACTTGAAAATAAGGGTTGTGGGGACACCTCGGTGTCTGTGTTTCTGTGTGGCCTCTATCTACATGGACTCTTCAGCACAGAAGGTGGCTTCCAGCTCACTGGATTTCTTATACAGTGGCTCTAGGCTCTGAAGGCATGTGTCCTAAGATAGAAGAATCAGAGGGGTGCCGTGTAGCCTTTTCTAACTTGGTCTCACATCTGTGACATTCTCTCTGTACAGCAAGTAGCAAAGGCCCACACAGTTCAAGGGGAGGGAACATAAGCTCCACATCTTGATGGTTCTTGGCAAGGTTCTGGAAGAATATAAGAGAGGGGAATTATTGTTGCTACTTATTTCAAAAATGCAATCTACCACAGGGTGAATGGGAGGTCAATAGGCTACCAGTAATGTCCGACCCCAGGAGATAAGATATATATCTACAGACATACACCTGCAAGATGACAGCTGCTATAAAACATAGCAGAAAGCACTACAGCAGTATTTTTGCTACATTGTCCTGATTGCCATCCCAGCTCTCCTCTGTTTTAATTACATTATGCCTGGGTCACATGAGCTACAGACACTTGGGAGCATTTCACCCTCCAAAGTGCCTATGCCCCGGGCAGAAACTGCCCCCAAAACCACTTGTTCCAGGGAGGTGGCCGAGGGCCCCACTGCAACAGCCAGACACGCAGATCCCGGAGTACAGATGCAGCTCACTGAGGCACAGTGGGCACACAACAAACAGAGGGACACGGGGCCATGTCAGGTAAGTAGGTTTAAAATGAAAAGCTCCAGTGGGGAGAAAGCAAACTAACCACTGAATCTCATCTCCTCCTGACTGCACATCCCACAGTCGCAAAGCCCACTTCATTATTCAAACCCACCATAAACCTGCTCCTCTGCTTTGCTGCAGAACATGAACGGCAAACCTCATGTGATGGTCGGATCACAGATGAGAGGTGGCAGAACTGGTGTCTACTCACAAGTTAGTGAGGCCATGATCATTTGTTGTTTTAAATAAAATGAAACTAACAAAACAACAAATTTAAAAAGTGATCAATTTTAGCTCTGATGTGAAGCCCATCTAAAGAGCAACATGCCCCAGGGCAAAGAATAGGGCTTTGTAGGCCTATAACCAGGCATCAAAGTCTGGCCTTCAAGTATGAGCCCCTCACTGACTTGCTCTGAACCCATTCCCTGCTCCATGAAGTGAAGGGCTCCGAAATTCCCACTTGGGAGTTTCACGCTGACTTGGGTGTAGGAATATGGACAGAACAACTTGGGCTTTGGAGTCAGGCACTCTTGCCTTCAAAAGCTGGAACCTCCACTAACTCTAGCCTGGGAATCTTTCTCTAATGGATACAACCTCCTTTAGACCAGCCTCAGCCCACCTCCAATGCATCACACATGCATTTGTTAAAATATTCCCAAAGCCATGGCCGACCAGCTCATAGGCCAGTGAGAGGCACAGTGGTGAGCTGAGGGCTCCAGCTGTGCTCCCACAAAGACAGGACTGGCTGACTGAGCAGCATTGGGTGCTTCCCCTATGGCAACAATGCATCTCGGCCTCACGTGATTTAAAGAGCACCTGGGAGCAAGCTAAATGAATCAGCCTCCGGCCAGAACCCACAAGCAGAGGCAGCATGTGGCTTCTCCTCGTGGGTTCCAGGGCCACACCCACATGTGACTCAGATCCCCAGTAAGCGACTAGAAGGTTCCAGTTTTCCCAATGAGTATCAGCAAGCTAGAGGCTGTGAGCCTTCTAGTCAGGTGAAAAGAAGCACATATCTCTGCTTTTTCACCAGAAGTGACCAAGTAGTGAGGCACTGGGGGAAATGGGCCTGTGCAGTCCACACTTGGGTCATAAGCTGTTGATGATGCACTTGAAGTCAGAGTCCCTGAGTCCAGGTGTTAGCTCAGTCTACATGCATGTTGGGCAAGTTGCTAAAACTGTCTAACTCCAGTCTCTTCACCTGCAAGACGTGGTTTTGCCACAAACTCACAGTTACAAAAAAAGAAAACCATCAACTAGAGCACTTTGGTTCCAATATTAAGCCAATCTAAAAGCCGACATGCCACAGAGCAAAGCATAGGAGCTTCTGAGTCACAAGGTAAGGAGAAGGCTCTTCACCAACCTAAGCTGTGTCCTCCTCTATTCAGTGAGTTATGGCAGGTCAAGCAGTGGCAAGCATCCTGGATTCATGCAGTGGTGGGGCCTTGAGCAAATCACTCAGCCACACTGAGCCTCAGTTTCCTTCATTGGAACTAATGTTATGTATTTTTGCATGTAATTGTGATTTTTAAATGAAATAATGAATGTATGTAAAAAGTCCTCTAGAGAGATGCCTAGCATATAAGAAGCACTTAATAAAAATAAAATGGAAACTAAATTGTTACCATATAACAGTTTGTTTGAACACAGTAATTCAAACAAACACATTTGGAGAGCCAAGAGCTTAGGCTAGAATCAGGCTGCTTGGGCTACACCCCAGTTCTGTGACCTCCGATGAGCCATCCAATCTCCCTGTGCTGTAGTTTTATGTCTCTCGAGTGACAATTGCTACTATCTCATCTGATCATTGTGAGAGTTAAATAACCTGAATAAATTGAAACAAAGGAGTCCTAGGAAGTGTCTAACTCATAGTAAATGTACAGTAGATGTTGGCTGTGTGCTGACAGCTATGCTCATAGTTTTTAAATTACAGATCACTAAGCCAGGCTAATGCTTCCCCTAACTGACTCAAAATCCAAGGAGAAAATAGATCCTATATAACCAAATGATGCATTGCACAATTTTAGAAAAGCTACCCTTTTGTCAAGATGTTTTACTATTACATGCCAGAAATTTTTCATAATAAATACACAATAATTATTCATGTGAATGATATGTGCCCAGCCTGTGTAGTACAGAGCCTTAGCACCCATATGTAGGGCCCTGTATACCTGGACATAAAAAATGTGTGTGCATGCATGTACACAAGCACACGTTTTATTAGTAGTAGAATAAAGAGCCAAATGAAGGGGGAGGGCTGGGAGATAGTGAAGGAAACTTTGTGGAGAAAGTGCCATTGCAAACTGGGTCCTGAATGATAAGTAGAAATTTGCCAGGTAGAACTGGGGAGCAGGGGGTGAAAAGGGGATCCAAGCAGAGGAAACAAAATAAGCAAATTGTGGAAGAATAAGTACTTTCACAAACCAGAGAGAGGAGTCTGGTTTGTGAACAGAGGAAGGTGATATGTTGGACCTGGTCAGGGAGGGTGGGAAAGTACTAAGAAACTTGTAATTAAGTCTTTATGTCTCAAGATGCAGGTGCCTCTCACAACAGAATCACCCAATGTATGTGTTCAAAGCAGGTTCCTGGACCTCACCCCAGAATTCCTGCAGCAGGCTGTCTGGAGGTGAATCCTGGGGGCCAACATTTTTAATAAGTGCTCAGACAATTTTTATGTTTAATAAAGTCTGAGAAACACTGTGGCTGGTAGCAGGGGTCCATCCCAAGTTCTGAAATGGAGGAAGACTCCAGAATAAGTTGATTTAACCTGTCACTTCGCTCCCAGTGGGCGGAAAGGAAATTTTACACAACAGTGGGTGACCCACTGGGCTCAGTGAGTCCTTCTTGGCATCATGGGACTATGTGTGGACCTCAGGAGCCCGAGAGTTGGAAGGAATCGGCCAACTCTAGGGGCAGGACAATAAAGCAGACAGGAAACGACATACCTGCTCATCAAAGGCAGAAGGGCCAGGTCAACTCTCACGTGTTCACCACACCGAGGCACATAAATGACAACTGAAAAGAACAGTATGTAGTAAAAGATCTCCAGGAAATATTGTTGACTGAAAAAAACAAAAGACTGAACAAAACACAGAGTATGAGCTGCCTTTTTGTAAAGCACACATTCATGTTCCGTAACTACCCACATGTTCATATACATGTATTTAAATGCATGGACAATGTTCTGGAAGGACCCTCAATGTACTGATAATAACAGTGACTTCCAGGAATGGGTTAAGTTAGGAAGACTAGTCAAGGAAAACTCAGATTTATCATTCTAGTTTTATAAAGACAAGGCATTCGTGTATTACTGTGTAATTAAAAATTAATTTTGAAAAAATATCAGCTTAAAATGGAGTTGGCTTTGAAGACAACTTTGTCCCCCTTCCCAGTTTTGCTCCCAAGGTGACATTAACCAGGCACCCCCACATGCATCTCCGGAGCAGACTAATCTAAGGTCTTTTGCTTCCCAATAAACCAGGGTAGCTGAAGCTACTAATCTGCATAAACACATGACACACAGGATTCTGAGGAGTACCATCTCCTTCCACGCAGGGTTGTCTTTGTAACTAAGATTCGGCTGTTTCTGGGCAACCTGGCAGGAAGGATTTCACTGCAGCTAAAGCTTTATGGCTTTGAGAAAAGGAGTGTATAACCACTCCACCAAGGTAATAAAGAACAGAAGGCCTAGTGTGCTTTTTTTCCCTCATATGTTTTAAGTTCTTGCTCTAGTATCATAGAATGGAAGGGTATTCTACAAGGAATTGTTCATGGAGAAGGAGGTCTTCTGTTGGGATTTACACCAAGGGATATAGCAGCAAAAATAACAAGGTAACACTTAATTTTCTGTGCACAACCATCATTAACTCATGTGATACTTTTTACAAATGCCTGTAGTCAACCCAAGAAAACCTGTTGAAGTCACACACAAGAAACTGCCTAGAAGCCAAACCTTGTTGTTAAATTAAATTAAGTGTTTTATGTGTCACTTTTTGAAAAATAAACTGCAGGACACATTTACCAGACCCAGAAACTGCAGAAATACTTAAGGTTTTGCCTTTCCACAGCTGAGACTAGTATGTCTTGAGTCCATAGAAGTAGGTTTTCCATTGAGGTATTACAGAATGGAGTATATAAGGTAACTATGGGTTGTTATAAAATAGGTCAGCTAGTGCTGTCTCACCACCTTTGGTGTGGATACCCAAAGCAAAATGCCCAGAAATCTCCTAGTGGAGACTCAGTACTTTGCAAATTCTATTCTCTGTGCTGACTCAGCATGTCACTCCTTGCTCTTAGAATTGCCAATGTTGACATTTCTTTTCTTTCTCCTCTGCACATTACTTAGAACAAAACAGAACAAAATAAACCTTTAAACAAGAAGGCATTTCATGTTCTCCATTTTAAGTGTCTTTAATCCTTATTAGTATGAGTTTTATAAATAAATACCAGGCCTCCCAATACCCATGAAATATTTAGAATATAGTACATGCAAACACACAAACACATTTTACCAGAAAATGCACTGGTAATCATAAAAGGCAACAATGGAAATTTAAATATTGAAGGTTTGGGTTCAGATGCTCCCAAGTTCAAAACTGACGTGGACACCGACCTGTAGTGTCCTCAGTGTTATGGATGAGATATGAAATAAATTCACACGGACTACTGAGTCCTGTGGAGAAATAGAAATGGAACAGCCACTCTCTCAATGGGGGAGTGCCACGCCTTCCTGCCTGAGCAGGCTTTTATTAAGAATACAGATTCAGTTTGTTCATTACAATCTGGCAGGGAAGATCAAATGAATAGATAGCTTTCAAAGGGCTGACAGGGCTCATGCTGAATTTGGGGTTTTATCACTTAAAAAGCTACAGGACCTAAAAGCTAGTTTTATATCCTGCCCATGCCTTCATATTCTAATTCAAGAGTATCCTCCAGCAAGCAGGTCTCACAGGATCTTGCATATTCCATGCCCCAGGTCTAATTACCCCGGGGGTCTGCCGACTCTGGTCTGGACTGCACTACCCCTGTTATTTCTGCAGGCCTGAGTCGGGCAGAGGAGACAAAGGCAGCCGGGAGACTTGGATTTCTCACAACTAAGAATAAGGACTCAGTCTTTGTCAAAGCCGAGGGGGCAGGGGCCGATGTCGATCACCCCCTCATTTCCATAGCCCCCTGAGTCTCTCCCCTGGTGGCTTTTCCCATGTGATTGTGCCTGTCTTAGGTCCATTCTCCTCTGAGAAATGTTACCTGTCTTTGGCTAGCCTACCAAGCAATGGGGGCCAGGCAAGAAGCAGGCAGCGCTACTAAGCCAGGGAAATAAGATTGTCTCCTTAGTGTCTCCTGGTTTGGAGGTCTCTCACTCAGTCTTAGCCACTGGGGGTTATAGCTTCCTGAGACCATGCAGGGCAGACCCCAACACTAAAGGGCTACAAAACTTTGGGAAACAAACTCATTTCCTGCTCAGACCCTCAGCAGAAAATTGAGAGCATTCTTAGTGGAGCAGGTTTCACAGGATTTTATGTATTCTTTCTCAGGCCTGATCACCTGGGGAACCCACCCTTTCCAGCACAGGGCTGCACCACCCTCTGTCATTGTTTCAGGCTTAAATCAGGCAGGGGAAGTAAGGCAGCTAAGGGATTAGGAGACTTCTTGGAGACAGAATGAGGACTCAGGCTATGTCAAAGCCGAGGGGTGAGGGTCCATCACCCCCTTTTGCTATAGCCCTCCAAGTCCTTCCCTGGAGCCTCCCCATGATTGTGCCTGTCTTAGGTCCTTCCCTCCTTGGGGAATCTTATCAGTCATTGGTTAACCCATCAAGCATGGGAACCAGTTACGAATGAAGTAAAAGGAGCAGAAGCAGCGCTCCTGCCAGGGAGATAAGCTTTGTCCCCTTAGGGGCTTATGGTCTGAAGGTCGTTCATTCAGCCCTAACCATGGGGGGTTACAGCTTCTGAAACAAGGCAGGGCGCTTCCCAACACAAAACACCTGGAGAAGGTTGTGGGTATCTCTTTTGGTTTATCCATGCCAAGTCACAACACTAGACACTACCATGATCCCTTATATGCTGTGGTTATTTAACAAGTCTATATACATATAGCCAACCAGAAAAATATTTACTAGGTGTATTCTATTTCCAAGACACAAGTAGATACAAAAGAGAATGAATCCAGCATCCATTACTATCTGAGAATGGTAAAGTTAACTGGGTAATTCTTACAGACATTTTCAATTTAACATCTTTTGTTGTTATGGTCACCGCTTATGGTTCTGCCTCAATCTTCTTCAGAGGGTTTTCTAATGCATGGGTTGTCATGCTTTTTGCTGTGTAATCTGACCTAGCCACAGCCTGATGAACCAGGTCTGAGAATCAGTGGCCTATTAAGTGGCCCAGAGGGGAGATCTGCCTCATGGAGGCACATATACAAAATGAGGTCTGAGCATCCCAGTAAGTTATTTTATATTGGGAATCTAACATAACTCATACGAAGAGCATTTGCAGACCTGGGAAAAGTGAAGCTTTAGGAGAAGAAGCAAGCATATAAAATTTTTTACTGCTTGTGCACCATTTTGCTAAATGGGGCACGATTCTGTTGGATGATACACCATAGATTCATTAAAATGAGTAATATATGAGTTTTCTTTTTGTGTCAATATTTACAAAATACCAGCAACTCAATACTTGACAACTATTTAAAATTATGATGAAAAAAATACACTTTTTTAAATGCGTTCAAAATTCAGTTAGGAGATACTCAAGCAAAATCTTGAACACTGGAGCTCCAGTTGAAAAACTATAACCTGAGACACATAAAGGGAATTTGCTGCATTCTGGAGAAGCTGATAACAGAACACTGATCAACTGTACAGTAACAATAAAAATCAAAGTAACCTTTACTCTGGACAAAAAGGTCACACTTGGCAAACTTTCAAGAGGTAAAGAAGGGGAGACAGTCATCAGGACCTTCCAGGACATGACAGCCTCAGTCACTGTAGGATTTGTAAGTGTCCATCAGCTGCATCCTCCACCCCATGAGGTTTCCTCATGAATGACTATCCTCAAGGTTTCCCAGACTTGTGTAATTAGCCTACCACATCAACTCATATTTTAAATTTTAGATTTACACTAAGGATTTATATGCCTAATGCAGGGGATACTGTCCAGCAGTATCCATCCCTGCTGCAAATGCTCGTCAAAACACGAGAAAAACATACACAGAGACAACCATGGTCCTGTGGGGGAATAGAAACAGCATGGCCGCTCTCTCTAGTGGAAAGCACCCCATTCCTCTACCCCTAGGAGGTTTTTATTAAGAAAGCAGACTCAGTTTGTGGATTCATAGTCTGGCAGAAAGGATCAAAGGTGAATAGGTGACTTACAAAGATGCTAACAGAACTCCTGCTGTGATGCTGGGCAGAGATTAGAGTTTTATCATATGAAAGGACTACAGGTTCCAAAGGTTTTCTGTCTGTGCCTTTAAATTCCAAGTTAATAACATCCTCCAGCAAACAGATCTCACAGAATATTGCATATTCTATGTCCCAGGCCTGATTACCCCAGGGGTCCGCCTTGTCTGGTCTGGGCTGCCCCTTTAGCTATTTCCGCAGGCCTGAGAAGGGCAGGAGACAGAGGCAGCCAGAAGACTTGGATTTCTCACATCTAAGAACAAATACTCAGGCTTTGACATAGCCTGAGGGGGCAGGGGTTGATGTCGATCACCCCTTCATTCCCACAGCCACGAGTCTCTTCCCTGTGGCATTCCCACATGATCGCATCTGTCTTAGGTTCATTCTCTTTCCTAGAGAATTGTTACCTGTCATTGACTGCTGATCATGCAAAAGGGAGCCAGGCATTTGAACAGGAAGCGTTCATGCCAGGGAAATAAGTTTTTGTCTCCTTAGTGGCTCCTGGTCCAGAGGTCTCTCACTCAGCCTAAGTCACAGGGGGTTACAGTTTCCTGAGACCAGACAGGGCAGTCCCCAACAGCCTAAAATAACAAACATGATGTGTTAATTATATTTTCCCTAGTACATAATAAAATAATACAACTTTGCCCTGGCCAGGTATCTCAGTTGATTGGAGCTTCATCCTATACACCAAAAAGTTGCAGGTTTGGTCCCCCTCAGGATGCATATAGGAGACAACCAATGGTTGTTTCTGTCTCACACTGATGTTTCTCTCTCTATCTATCTATCTATCTATCTATCTACCTACCTATCTCTCTCTCTCTCCCACCTTTCCCTCTCTCTCTAAAAGCAATAAAAAATATACATCTTTTGGGGGAGGATTTTTAAAAATATGTAAAAAATAAGTAAAAATAATAATACAACTTTTAAAAAGTCCCCCATTTGTGCCAATTAAACACATTCGGTGCACCCATGGGTGAAACTACCAGGAGGCATCATTCTGATGGAAACTGACAGTGAATGAAGCCTCTCATGTTCCAAAAATAGGTGAACATAACTACTTTATTACTCAGGAATTAGATGGGCTAATTCACCAACTTGAAGGGTTTAAATCTGCCTCAGGCTCAGAGAATGTGTTTGGTTAAAGGAAATGCCCAACCCCAAGATGGTCACTTTGTTCTCTCTCAGGGAAGAGAGAAAAGTATCTTGTTCACCAGCTTCACATAATGTGTTTCATTTGCTACTTTGCCTGGGCAAAAGATATGTTATAAAACAGCTGGACCACTTGTAATCAAAGTAAGCTGAACTTCAATGACACCAGAATAAAGAAAAGAAAAAAAGCTCCCAGAAATTTCTTCAGCAATATTTGAGTTTGAGTCAATCAGTGTAAAAAGAAAAACAATTTACATGCAGACAAACATCTGGCAGTAGCTTTAAGATTTTACAACTCAAAGTGGGACGAGGGTGGGGAGAGAGAGATAGAGAAAGAGACAGAGAGAAGGAGGTAGAAATGGGAAATAGGAGCTTCGCTAAATTTTATGACTGTGGAAAAACTATTAGCAATTATTGGATCTAGATAATTTTTATTTATGCAGGTTTTTGCTTTCCATTTTTTACTACATCCCTTAAATATCTTTTGAAATCATTTTGGAGAGCATATTGTATATAAATACCATAAATATGATACAAATAAGCAAGTAAAAACATCTTGAAAATTGGGACATAAGGACAGTGGAAATAAAGGAAAGATAACTTAATTCTACACACTTCATACATCTCAGCAAACTCTGTATACTCTCTAGAAATAAGCTTCCAGCAGCTAACACAGGAGAAACGTGATTCCAGAAGCCTTATCAATACCACAGAGTCACTGAGAGTCTGAGATGCCTGTATTTGCATACCAGCTCTCACTGACTCTGTGGCCTTGACTCCAAGTCATTTAACCTTCTAAGCCTCAGTTTCCTCCTCTATAAAATGGGAATGGTGATACCTGTCTTTTAGAGATATAACCTACACAAGTCAAGTATCTAGTGAAACACCAACCTGCAGCAAATGTTTAATACAAGTAATCAGTTAAACAGCTCATACAATCCATAGAACAAAACATAAAACTAGTTCCTCAGGTCTACCTAACAACTAACTAGCCCTCTAATACCAGCAGAACATCAGTGAAACTCAAATAAAAAGAGAATAAAGATCCTATCCAATTTCTTGAACAGCTCCTGAGTCTGAATCAATCGCTGTAAAAAGTAAAATAATTTACACATGGCCAGGGGTTTGTCAGTGGTGTCAAGCTTCAACATGTGGCATTGGGATTTGGTTGCATGTGTGCACGTGTGTGTTATGTTATTGTTTCATTTAGTTGTCCCTTGGTTCAAAATAATTCATCCCTTCTCAGATTTGCACAGGTGTCTTCAACAATGACCTTCCTCTTTTTGTTTTCCTTGGGAATAACCTGGACTTCCTGGCTCTGTTTCCTGCCCCTGCTTTCCTGACCAGAATCTCTGTGAGCTTCTCTGAGAAGGCAGGTGAGGCCAATGGACTAGATTATCACTATAATAAATCAACCAGTGACAAGTGGGAGGCTCCCGAACTGGGTGGCAGCCTTCCCTGCTCAGTGTCCCAGGAGGACTCAGACTTCACACACACCCACCCCCTTTGGCTTGACACCTCTTTCAGCTCCAGACTTTCTGGGATTCCTGTCAGCAATCCCCTGTGTCCAATTCTACCTCCAAACCTCCACTGCTGAGCCGTGATGATTTCTCCACACCTCACCCCACGGTGTTGGCACACAAAGCCTGAGTGTTGGAAACCTCCGAACTTGCTAAAATAGCTGTGCCCCTGGGATCTACTAACTCCGCTCTCTAGTATCCACTCTCTGACTCCCCACACCCACTACTCCCCAAAACTCACTACCCCGTGGATTGTAAATAAGAACATTTCTGGCTGTCCCTGGTGGTCTGGAAACAATAAGGTCACATTGAATTCCCAGTGTCCCTGGTTTTATCTTCAGTAGAGCAATAGCCCAAGCTTCCTCCTACATTAGCATCCCTCTAAGGCCATAAAAGATATGACTAGAGGCCAAAGTCACTTTCCCTGAGGGGCCAAAATTGCCATTATTTCTTAAAAAGTTTTATATCTTTATCCAGAACTGATTTGAAATGCTCCAAAAGAGAAAATTTTTAAAGTACATTCAGAAAAGGAGAAATAAAATCACTACATGTCCTTTACTTGATAAGTTAGTACTTCTTGGGAAACAAATACATTTGGTGGGAAAAACATCTTTGGGCCTCAGAAGACAACACCATGAAAGGCATTCATTTTTATTATCAGCAATGTTAGAAACAACGGGCATAGTGCATCCCTTCAGTCGAACACAAGATTTGAATACCCGCCAAACCCTCCTCATGACTAGCCTGGGTTTTGGATTTGAGTAGATTTGGGGGCCATCTTCTGGGTCCTTATTGTGGGTCATTAATTGAGCTCCCCTACATACTAACTGCATGGTATGTGGTGAATAACAATAACTTCAACCTCATTTTCTTCCTCTGCAAATGAGACTACTTCTATGTCTTCTGGAAGTCTGCACTGAGTTTAAATGACAACTTACTATTGTGTGCATGGAGTAAGCTATGGGATGGATAGTTGTATAAGAAAATGGTCACCCTTCAGTGAGTGGCCCATATTGTGAACGAAAAAAGTGTAAATGTCTAGTTACAATAAAATGCTTTACATACCCTAACCGAGGTTGGACGACAGACTGACAAGGAATGCAGAGCAAGGGCCTCTGTTGTCCACCATGCGCCCTTTGGGACAGATCCTTCAGCAAGGACATAACCTAATGATCATTGTGGCTCCCATCCTTGCATTTCATGTAAGAAGATTCCAAATACAGTTGGGAATTCTCTGTGACATGCTGGGCCCACTGGAACCAGTCATATGTGTCCTTCTCATCTGGAAGGCTGGCATGAACTTGACCCTCTCTCAAAGAATCTGACACTTCCTTTACTTTCTCAAGGACTTTTGATCCGTCCCACATCACACTGTCATTCAGCTGGACAGAAAGTCTGCGATCAGGATCTTCCCATGAGGATGGAAATGCCAAAATCAATTTCCTAGAGAAGAAACAAAAATGGTCTTTCTCCCTAAAATTGTTTTGATAGCACAATTTATGAGAGTAGAAATGTGTCCTGAGGAATCAGATGGAAGGCTCATGGGAAGAGTCATCTTCATCTGGACTGGGGAAGCCTGCAGAGGAAATTTTGCTGGGCCCGAGGGCAGACTGTGTGTCAGAGTTCTTCCTCATTTCTAATGGCTACAATTCTTTCACAAAGTTCTGGTTGTATCTCAAGCATAGAGGGTTGGCAAAGTGCTTTACACAGAAAACTGAGCAAACTGGAGACATCTGTACAGCCCAGTTATGGGTGAGGGATGGATGTCCAGATGAGGTGCCAAAGTGACCTGCAGAGGCCCAGGGCCCTAGTGAGCTGTCTGGGGCTTCAGTGCAAGGACTGCTGAAATCTGACCAGAAGACATCTGAAGGGTGGTGTGTGGTAATTCAGGTCACCACCCAGTACTCATTGGGTCAAATGTAAACTGATTCTTTTGCCACAAAACAAGACAAGGTTCCAAAGTGAATTCTAAAAACAGTCCCCATGCTGTCCCTGCCCCTCACTAAATATGTGTTGGACAGAAGTTACAGGCTGCCAGTTTGAAAGGAGGCCAAATTTCTCTGTTGCTCTAGTGCCCACCCCACCCCAGCCTGTTGGTCCAGGGGTACAAACACCTGTCACTGCACGCAGCACAGGACAGTCCAGGTAAACCCTCGGGTCGCACAAACAGCAGTTATCACAACAGTGGGCAGGGCTCAGGGACCAGAAACCAAGGACCAGCGCAGCCCAAACCTAGCAGCCAGCAGTCACACAGGGAAGGGCAGTCAGAGTTCAGCTTTAGGGGAATAGGAAGGCAGGTCTCAGAGGGGCAATGGCAGTGGCAGCTCCAGAATTTCCATTTAGGAAGGACTTTGAGGCAACAATTCGGTTGGAAGAGGACAAGAAAAGCTGAATGTGTGATGCACTTTGCATGCGATTAAGAAAATGTCAGTTATCCCCACCCAAAAATGTAAGTGCTATGAAGACTTGGGGGCATAAATAATCCCCCCACAACTGCTCATTTGGGAAGTTTCTTATATTCAGAATTTTCTGATGTCACTGCTCAAACATCCCAAACAGAATAGTGGGTTTAGAAAGGACACACCAAAGGGACAGGCCCAAGCTCTACACATCAGCTACAGATGTCCTATCCCAACAGACAGGAGAAGGCAGGGGACCAAGAAGGCTGTCGGCAAAGGGACAGGCTTCCTTGGTTCATAGAGTGGAGAGGATGTCTGGAGGCAGAAGCCTGACACATGGGGCTGAGCGCTGGGGTGGGCTTCACTGTTTCCTGTCTCAGCCCAGACTGTCTGAAAGGGGAGGGGCAGCTGTCCCTGGGAGATCTGTGCGACCAGCTGTGACCACTGCAGAGGCTGAGCCAGGGAACCTTTAAGGTGGAGGGCGGGGGAAGCATGTCAAAATGAATCCCTGAACGTTCTGGGGAAGGAGATGGGTCACTTGATGTGGGGAAGGAATTTAACCTCTATCTTTCCTTCCTTCTCCCTTCCCTCACAAGATAGAGGCAGGATGAGCTATCTCCTGGAAGTGGAAAGAAAAACAGCTTTTAAATTACTGGAGGTCGTGTCCTGTTTGACAAAACAAGAAGAGATCAGAGTGGTATCTCTCCTGCAGGGACCTCGCTGCCATCATCTGCACCAAAGGAACTGTGTGAGCATGTCAGTTAGCACTGTCTTCATAGCCAGGGTGGCAGCATGAACCCACAAATCTCCCATCCTCACTCCTTGAAATGAACCGCTAACGATGTCCATGTCAGCCACTAAAGTTCATATTCCTCTGACGGCTGATACTTCAGCAGGGTCTTCCCCAGAGTGCTGAGTACAGATGCAGTGATCCAAGAGGCAGCATCTAGGGTTCTTTTATCCACCCCCTGGGCTCCTGGAGAGAGAGGAGACATCCCAGTGACAATGAAGCAGCCAGGGAGTAAGCAATGGGACACAGCTCCTCTTTTCCAACTCAAATAGTTCAGGATTGACAAGAGACCTAAGGAACAGTCACCACCTTTTAATTTGCAGATGCAACATAACTGTCTTCAGAGTGTAAATCTTCTGAAACCTGTGCTCTGTCAATCCAGTCTCCATCTGGTGACAAATATTTGTTAAAACTCCTTGGTCTCTGCAGGGGCAGCAGAGCATGCTGATGTCATCCTTGGTGTAGCATTAAGCCACCCCTGAGAAACGTACACACAAAGAAGATAGACCTAGAGAGATAAAATGTAAAATCAGTACCTGGAAAATAGGTCAAGCCACCTTACAGGGTCAGAATGGCTCTTCGAATATGTCAGTCATTTGCGGTGTTGGGCAGAGAGGCAGTGGGCTGGTCTCCCAGCCCAGGACTTTGGCTGCGCCCAATGATCATCCAGGGACAGGGTGACCTGTGCTAAGCAGGGATTCCTGTGGCCAGGGGCGTGTGGAGCCCCATGGGGAGACAGGTGCAGCAGACTGCAGCCCCAGGCAATTCCTTTAACTCACCAGTTCCTTCTGATGATGTGGATTTCCCCTAGGTTGGGGAGGGCAGTACAACAGCTGAAGGTCAGAGTGATCCCTCCTAAGTGCCCTCAGCAATGCTGGTTCCTGTAAACTGACTTGGTTACTTAATTTACAAATCATCTTAGTTCATATAAGTGTGCCCTTGAGAGGCTGGGTCTGCTGAAAAATCCAGTGCCTGTGGCAAACTCAGTCAACATTTTCTAAGCAACCAAATAAATAAAATTAGCCCTCTGCACATGCAAGACTGAGGTTGGACTGGAGCCTGGAGAAATAAATGCCTGTCAGCAAGGGCTCTCTGTGAGCAACTGGACAGACAGCCTGCTGGTCAACCCTGGTCAAACACGCAACTAATACGTTTCTAACACAGACTAACAAATAAAACCCATTCTTTGACCCAGGAGGGAAATGTGCAGGCTTCAGAGAATATAAAGCAACTAATAACTGGTAAATTGTAGGTTTGTGGTCAAGACTGGAGGAATGGCTGAGGAGGGTCTTGTGGGGCTGTGCAGTAAAGAGTTGGTCCCTGGCACGGTGGATATGGATGAAAATATGTGGAACCTAGAAGGAAATGGGGACACTGAAAGTAGAAGGTTCAGGTTTTGTAGAACAGGTGTGATATGGGAGACCACAGGATTGACAATATCTTGCAGGGTCGTGAAACAGAGACAGGCCCAAGAAGACTATTGTGGTGACAGCGCAGAGGCTGCATCACAGAGCAGAGACTAGAAGTGAGAGAACGACTATTATGTCAACACAGGAACATGGTTAGAAAGGGCTATCGAGTCCATTTTAGGACTTTGTCTCTCCCTTCAACTCTATGTTTTTCTCCTGCGTTCTGCTATGTCAGCTCAGCCTGTTACAGAACAAACAAGGGGGGCCTAAGACGATATACTATTACCGAAAAGAAGGCCCAGGTCTGTTATGTCCGCCATCCAAAGGAAAGATGTCTCTCAATGCCAGAGATTCATGAAAAGGAAAGGAAATGTTTATTTAATGCTATATAAACTTAAAGTAGTGACCTAATGTCTTTATCAAAATATTAAAGTCCCTTAAAACACCCACAAACGCACACAGTCCTTCCTTCCCCCTTTGCCCAGTCTGGGGTACCATATCTCAGGAAAGGAAATAGAAGTCCTTGGCTCAGGCAGACCCCGGTTCTTCCCAGTAATCCTTGTCAGCTGGGAGACCTTCCCCAGTTCCCGGCACCATCAGCTGTGTCGCTGTCTCGCTGTCCAAGCAGGATCTCCAATTAATCCAAAGCCATGCGGCACCTTCTCATGGCCTACTGGTAAGAGTTCTTTCACCCTTCTTCCAGGCAAAGTCTCTCTTGCTTCCCAGGCCAAAAGGAACACCCCAAAGCCACGTGGTCCTCTCTCCTACCAGAGCTGCAGGGGTCTGCACTCTGGCAAAACCACGTGGTTCTCCCCACAAAGCTGCAGGGAGGGGGGTCACCAAAAGCCGAGTGGCAATTTTCTGCTAAATCCACTTGGTGATTCTCTCTCACAGGGCTGCGAAAGTCTCTACTCTGCCAAAGCTGCGTGGTTCCCCAAAAAGCTGCTGTGTCTGGGTTTTAATCCCCACACCAATCTTCCTCTGCAGCACCATTTCCAACTCCTCCCACACTCAGCCACACCTGCCCTCAATCTCCCATTCTTTCCAGCCTTTCTGGCTGCCATCGTGGGTCCGGGCAGGTGTGGCCCCATGTCATGGAGCCAATCATCTTCATGCTCCCATGAAGGTGCTGTAACTCCGGGGACCTGCCCCCCAGTTACGTATTGGTGGGGAAGTTACTTCCATTCCCCTCGCTCAGAGCATGGCCACAGCTATTCAGCATATCCAAGCAACCAGCCAAAGGCTATAGGTGTGTTATATGACTATGCCATGGACTAGCTGCAAAGCTGCCTTGCATTTTCTTGCTCTGTGTGCCCCTTCCCCCAACTCACACCTGTGGGGGTAGGGGTGAAGACATCTTAGAATCTCCTGGACACCTTGAGTTCTGGGCCTCATATCAAATGCCCATTTGGGGTCCCCTGTCTTGGCTGCACCACAAGCCCACTGTATCTCACTGGCTTCTGCCATAGGCGCATTACCTCATTTAGCTGTCCCAGCAAAGTATCTGAAGTGCATACTCCTTTCCCCAATTTTTTAGGTGAAGAACAAAGAGGCCGTTTGCAAGTGAAGTAAATTACCCAAAGTCACACAGCTGGCCAGCAGATAGTGGGCCTCCCCCTGAATTCCTATGCAGATCTGCCTGAGCTGAAGGCCAACACCCTATGTGTGTGTGTGTGTGTGTGCAGTTTCCCTGCTATCTGGGGAAATTAGAAAATATGATTTCTTAGCAGTGGCTTTAAAAGTCAAGTTCTATATTTGGTACCTAGAGTTTTTTTATTTTTTTTTCTATCAACATTACATTTAGTCCAGGAAGAGTTCGCCCTCAACCAGCATTAATTAAGCATTTGGTAAGTAAAATTCTCGTGTATATTTCATTCTCAATCACATGAACAGGGTCAGTATTAATTAATGTAGTAGATCAAATGGAATTAGTGGCTTAAACCAGATGAATGTCTATTATTCTCTTACAGGAATGAAGTCCAGGAATCAGCAGTCAAGGAGCCACTCTCCTATCCTCCAACTGCACCATTCTTAGCATGGACCTTTCATCCTCAAGGTCACCTCAAGGTCACCTCAAGGTCCAACATGGTGCTGAAGCTCCAGCCCTCAAGACCAGATCCAGGCAGGTATCTGGAAATGAGGACAGGCAAAGAAAAATGCCTTGTCTTACGTACACGTTCCAGAAGTCTCTTCCAACAAATTCCACTTGAAACTACTTGGCCATTCCAAACCACAAAGAGGGCTGGAAATGGGTGTTATTCTAGGCAGCAATGTGTTCAGCTAAAACTCTGTCACTCAGGAAGAAAGCCTGAAGATAAGAAGATACAAAGACAGAAGATATAAGTAGCAGGCAAATAATAGGCTATGCTTCTCAGATAACCTGAATCAGCAAGGAAGCCAACAATTCATTAAAATTCAGACAGTTTTCTAGGATTCCATTTGCATGTGAATAATGGAAATCTGAGCCTCTTACCTAACTTTTCCACAGGCCAAAGAACGGAAAGATTTTGAAAAGTATTTGAAGATCTTTCAGAGTTTAGTTTTATTTTTTTAATGATCTTTTAGTATTTTAATAAAAGTTTTGTTCTGTCAAGAAAGCTTAAGTTTCTGACACCCACCAAAATTTTCTCTAATTCTACCTGCAACATAACTGCTTAGACCAAGGCAGCCAACGTGTGCAGTGTGAGGAGCACAGCTCCAGGGCTGGGAAGGTCGCTGTGGGGTCTGGGGGTTAACCAGTGACAAGATGACACTATTACACATGTAATCACCAACCTGAGGCTCCTCCTGAGAGCTCAGCTTATCCAAAGAGCTAAGTTGTATCTTGAGATTTACAGGGTGAAAACTGTGTCATATTTTTAAAGACAGCCCCAAAGAGGATGATCTTGTTTCCGTAGGGCCACCAGAAACGGCCTCTTATTAGTAAAGCAGACTCCTCTTCACTTCTAGTTTTATTCCTCACCGGCCCAGTGTGGTTTAGGGTTGAGGTAGCCTTGGAAGCTCTTTAGGAAGGTCAGAGTTCAGCCATCATCCAAACAATTCTGATTTAGAGAACTCATGAGAAAAGGACCAGCTCTGCTCATAGTTTCCCAGACTTAGCCAATTTAAAGTAAATACATGAAAACAGTTTCTGAACCATGTTTCCAAATTTTCTGATTATGCCAGAAATAAAACTGCAGAATTTCAAAGACCTACCATTTTCAATACTTTCAAAATAACAGGGCCATCTTTCAAGTTACGCTGACTTCAGAGAACCATGGTCAGACAGTGGTGAGGTTAAGGAAACAGTTTCAATTCACCTCTAAGTAAAATAGTGACCTATTTTTAGAGACCAGGGTATTCAGGGTCTTGCCATTTTGGGAATAAACAACATCACCATCCTTTGGTTTCAATGAGCACAGCTGTTTGGGGGGCCAGGGATGGGGGGGCAGGGTGTAAATAGTCCCTGGCCTGTTGTGAAACCAAACACTACAGTGTCAGGCTTGTGTGGGAGAACCAGGAAGGGAAGCTGACAGGACGTGCACAGGACTGATCTAGTCTCATTATCTAAGCTGGATGGAGTAAGACCTGTAAGACAAACAATAAACTTGGGCCTCTTTTAGAAATTAGCCCTTTGGTTCATCCATGTTCCTCCTAGTAATGCAAAAATCCTGATGGAACACTATGTTAACCTAATTTTTTGTTCTCTATATTTTATGATGTTTTGACATCTTGGGTGGCCTAGCTGTCCACTGAGACATGTCGTCTCTCCCAGGGCTAGTTAACTCCTAAG
Organism: Tonatia bakeri; assembly: GCA_004024845.1. Lineage (NCBI taxonomy): Eukaryota > Metazoa > Chordata > Mammalia > Chiroptera > Phyllostomidae > Tonatia > Tonatia bakeri. Next base: position 19,348 of record PVIA01009638.1, read on the forward strand.
ATAATAACTTACCTAGAACATACCTGTCATATACAAACCAACCAATCCTGAGTCCATACCCTTCAGCCACCTCTGTTATCCACCTTTCACATACCAAATTGGGATTTTCCCTGCCCTAAACCAACCCAGGGCCAGGTGCCAGACAACTAGGGACAGCTCCTGTGCCATAAAGCCTGCCAGAATCATTCAACCAACTAATCCTAAGCTGTTTCCCACAGAAAACCAAATAAAGGCTCTCATCTCCATTTTCCCTCACTCCTTTCTGTCCGCTGACCAGCACTGATGACTCCCCAGGTGGTGCTGCATGGTGTGGTGTGTCATGACTCTTAGGAAATGTCAAAGGCATTAGCCTATCTGTGCTGTCACACAGTTACCTCCATAAATTCAAATCTACAGGTGCCATCACTGACACAAACCCTCATTCATTGGAGCTTCAGAAATGGTACTAAATGAAGGTTTGCAAAGTCCCAGTTCTTTCTACATCTGCCATCCAACCTGCTGGCCCATCTGTGTGTGGTTGGGTAAATATGACATTTGATAAATCAGGGAAAAATGCTTTCTCAATTGTGTAAGTATGCCAGAAAAATCTCATCTTACTGTGACTTATTATTTCTTCCATTTGTCCTCATCCCATTGACATTTGAGAAACTAAGGCTGAAGGAAAATTAATCACTTGCTAGGAAATGCTAGAGGCCAGGCCCGCCAGACTCCGCAGATCCCATAGCTTCAGCAGGGCCTCCAGGCAGGTGGCCTCCTACCACACAGGCCTGCAGAAGGAGAGAAGGAACGCTGTGATCTCTCCAGAAAGTAACTGTGCAGTTCCTACTAAGGTCTTCAGAAACGGTCATAGTCTTTGGAGTCAGTATCTTCAGGAATATAGGCTGAGAAAATAAGTTAGATTTCACCCCAAAATTGATGAGTAGGATGTTCAGAGCATCATTATGTAGTATAGAGAGAAAGTGGGAACTGCTACATGTCAAAGAAGGGAAATAGTTACATAAATTACAGTGTTTCAGTTTAAAATTCAATGACTCTAATGACATGACAAAATTTTTAAAAAACATGTTGTGAAAATATATTTTGTAATTAAGTGAAAGTATACTTTCTATGATTCTGTTTTGTAAAAACTAAAAAATATATTTAACATATATATGCGTAGACAAAGGACTGGGAGGGAAGTTCCAAAGTTATTAATCATGATGAAATTTTTTAAATTGTGATGAAATTATGATGGATCTTTTTAAAATATCTGTGCTTTCCATATTTATTATGATGAATACATCATTTTTATATTTATAAAAATAAGGTTCTTTATATAAGATTCATTTTTCAAAAGTTGGTTTGTACTCAAATCCTGGATTGTACTTATTAACTCAAAAATACTTCTATTTAAAAGAAATGTTTTCATATTTTTAGTGAATTTTCATATATAAGTGAATGTTATGCATTCCACATGAGCAATATTAAAGTTAACAATTTAACATAATAAATTTAACTGACATGGAGCTCCAAAATTAAAATGTGCTCACAATTACGGAAAAAAAATAGAAATTGTTATATTTGCAGCAAATGTCTGTTTATCTTGAATCCAACCCATTGAAAAACTAAGATAAACATAATTAGTCCATGCTGTGCAATGGAAGGGTAATTGCTGTCCATAATAATGACTCTAAGGCATTGCAAGACTGACATGCCTACTAAGCTACCAAAGAAAGATTTCATTGCGTTTAGAATAACTTTGTTGTTAAGACTGTTTGATTGTGCTGAATTCTCTTAAAATTGGCTAACCTACATTTGGCAGGTATAGTTACTTTCACTAAGCTAAAATTGTCTTTTAATCAGGATCCCTATTCCCTGATGCCTTTGAATAAACTGAAGTGCACTATATATTCCTAGGAATTTGTTCAGAAAGTGCCAGTATGAAATGCCTCTGGGCTCTTCATTCTGATTTGCCCAAAAGATGTGAGACTGGGGGTTACAAAAACAGAATTTAAGGGACTGGTGAAAAAAAGTAATACTGCAGGTGGCTCAAGAGAAGCTGAAATGGCCCTGTTTAAAGACAAGGTGATGTTGGGGCTGTGAAGTTCTATTAACAAGGGCACGTGAAGGGAAACTTCAGCACAACTGCTGTGAAGAGGTTAGAAGGCAGATGAATTTTAGCCATGGGGAATCTGGTTGGAGTCTAGCTGCCGGAATCACAGGACGCTCTGGGCAGAGGACAATGGCAACAGGAACTATTCTCCTTAGTGTTCCCTGGGGGAAACACCAGCTCCCTCCTGGGAAATAAAAACAAGTTTGGGGTCAGCACCCAGAGCAGGAAACACCCACATTGTCCTTCTGGGGCATTTCTGTGGGTATCCGGAAATCACACTGTTGCTCCCGGGGACCATACAGGGTATGAAGGGCTTTGTTGCCCAAGACACAAAGGAACTGCAGGCAGGGGAGCAGCACTGAATATGTGGGGTCGCCTCTGTGCGTCACAGCTACCTTGCAGACTTCTAGATATGACCACGGGCAGACCATACTTGAGCAGTTAGGGTGGTACTTGACCCCAGAAATAATTATTGTTGTCCCAGAAAATCCAGTGAAGCCAATGGCTAAATGCAATGCGTCCATCTGAAGCTACACTGTCCAGCATGGCAGGCACTGGCCACATGGGGCTAAAGTCATTAAAATAAAATACAAAAAATTCAGTTCCTTGGTCACTTTAGTCACATTTCAAGTGTGCAATAGTCACATGTAACCAGCAGTTGCTATGTCAGACTGAGTAAATGCAGAACATTTTCATAATCGCAGGAAATTCTATTGAACTTATATGAAAGCTAACATTGATATGGAACTGGAACAGAGAACAAGAGTCTTAGGAATCTTTAAAGCAAGATACAAGAACTCAGTGAATGTGTGTGCTTGCACTTGGCTGCTTTGAACCGAGGCCCTGGGCCCACAGGTGCATTTGTGCCTCCTGCTCGAGTTGGGATCGCTTCACCAGAAGAGTGAGAAGCATTACTTAGTGGTCGGTATCAAGAAGGTGGTGTCAGGCATCCCTTATATACTGCTTATTGGTTTGATGACCCAGAGGAGAAGCAAGACGAGGAGGAGGTAAGGCTTTTCCCTTGGGCTCTTTCTGCTTCGAAGAAGTTCCTTGCCCACAGGTAATAATTAACGACTCCTAGAAGCAAGATATAAAAGTAACACAGGTGTCCACTGATGAAGATCCCTGGGAATCCCAAGCAGCTCACTCACTTCTCCAGTCTGAAGACTCTGCCCAGAAAGGGGCAAATGTTTGTGACATAACAGTTCTTTCCAGAGTAATTTTAGCATTTATTAGTCATTGTGGGCTCTAGAATACTCGGTGTCTCGAAGGACCTCCTGCTTCCTGTGGTGGTGACTTACCCCCACCCCACCTTGGTGAGATTCATGCAGCTCAAAAAGAATACTCTGTAGCCCAACAATTGACTATATCTTCAGCACAATAAGACAATCTCCTACCAAAAAAAAATGGGGCTGAAAGTCAAACCCTGTAAAATAATTCAGACCTTTTAGTGTTGTTCTGATTACATACAATTCCCACAAGAAGGGAAGTACCTTTAAAATAAGGACTATTCAATACTAGTACAGGATTTCCTCTTGTTGTTGATAATTTCCTCCTAACAGAAGACACGATGCAGTCCAAACCAAATTCAAAGGAGGTGGCCAGAGACAAGGCGGCATCTACGTTCTGTGGGGAGCATTGTTCAATCTAATTGATGTTTTCCTTGTAAGGCAATGGAGTGAGTGGAACTATTTTTATCCAGAACAGAATAGGTTCCCCCTAAACTTATGATTCTCCCACCCCCAACTAGTTTTATATATAGTCAGGATCACAACGTGTACCTTTCCAAAGTCCATGTTTCCATGAAATAAGTGGGAAAATTTAAATGCCAAACTCTAGTCTCACTCAGCAGGAAACACTTTGTCAGCCGCAGAGTTTTGAATTGTGGAAATTCTGGCTCAATCATGACAGTTTCAATGGATCCTATCTTCTCAGTAGGTATAGTGCCTAGAAAAGGGTCCTTAACCTGTATGAAGTTAAATACCTCCTCTTTCCTGCAACAGTGAGACATATACCTGCTAATTGGTTTAAGTTACCTGTGTAGGCTGACGCCTCACTTGTATACAGTCTGGTCTGTGCAGAGACCGGACCTGCTTCGTATGTGTACAACGACAGTGAATCACTAAGCATGTTTTGGCAGAACATTTTTCCAATTTCCTCCCTTCAGTCAGAGAGGCACAATTGAACCTTCAAAATTTGGCCTGGCTTGTTAGAAATAAACTAAGATTAGCCTTTTGTCCAATTACATAAATATAGCTAATGAAGAAGGTGGTTCCAACTTTAGGTTGAATTAGATAAAGCCATGATTATGGAAAATAAACTGCCGAGAAGGAGAAAGGTGTCATGAAATAGTAACAGGAAACCTATAAGGGCCTGTCATCACCTGTACTTTTTAGAATTTCAGTGTGAGAACTTCATGAAGTAGAAAGACACCAGTCAGCATAGCCCAGAGCTCAGGACAAGCATTGAAAGAATGTTTCTGACTATCATATGACCCAGTGATTCCACTTCTGGGTTTTATCTGAATAAATGCACAACACTATTTCAAAAAGACATATGCACCCCAATGTGTATTGAAGCATTATTTATAATAGTCAAGATATGAAAGTAACCCAGGTGTCCATTGATAAAGAAGATATGGGCTGTATATACAGTGGAATATTACACTGCTATAAAAAAGAACAAAATCTTGCAGTATGCGACAGCATGGCTGGATCTAAAGGGTATTGTGCTGAATGAAATAAGTCAGACAGAGACAGACAAATACCATCTGATTTCACTTATATGTGTAATCTAAAAAAACAATATAAATGAACAAACAACAAACTTACAGATATAAAGAATATTTTGATGGTTTTCAGATGGAGAGAGTTTAGGGGGATGGGTGAAAAAGGGAAAGGGATTGAGAAGTACAAATTGCCAGTTATAAAAGCAGTCACGGGGTTGTAAAGGACTGCATAGGAAATATAGTCAATAATATTATAATAATTCTTTATGGTGCCAGTTGAGTACTAGACTTAATAGGCTGATCACTTTGTAAGTCATATAAACATCTCATCACAATGTTGTACACCTGAAAGTAATATAATATCATATGTCACCATCAAATGAAAAAAAATTTTTAATTTTTGCAAAGAAATGTTTTGAATAAATAAAGAATGAATGTACAATCTAATTAATTTTCACAGTAATATTATATATTTTCCAGGTCATACCAGCAATCTGATATTTAAAGTAAAATCACAATAAGAGCAACAAAAACCCCATTTCTCTGGTTTCATTTGCTCCCACTACCACGTACTTAAAAGGTAAGAAGGTGGGTTTGTAGTTCAAACAGATCTGGTTAGAAATGCTGCTCCAACACTCAACTGGCTGTGTGTGGGTCCTAGGTAAGTTATTTTCATTCTCTGACTCAATTTCCTCCTCTGCAGAGCAGCTATAATCAGAGGACCTGCTTTATTGCGCTGTGAACGTTCAAAGAGGTGGGAGTGTGGAGAGCTAAACCTGATGCCTGGCCCATGCTAATTTTGTGCTACTATAAACAACTGCACAATTATAAATTATATATTATTAAACTGTTGCCAATGTCAACATTATTATTGCAATGTTGTTGTTGTCTTGTGCTGGTTGTGGCGATTACTCTCAAGCCCAGTTCTGCCTGGCAAGTTTCTTTAGTGGGCCAGAGATGACTACAGTTCTGGACTAAAGATGCCCCTTTTCTCCTCTCCTGCTTAACAGTTGCTACCAAAGTTGTCCATGTTGCCTCAGAACTTCCAGGACCACAGGACCATCCTTCATGTCTTCCCTGAGTCCTTTCCAGATGCTCTGGGTTCAGAAGATGTCCTCTCAGGGGCTGGGGCTAGTTCTGTTCTACATTGAGCTTGGACAGTGACACGTGGAGAAAATACCCTTCACCCCAAATCACACTGGGCTAGTGTTCAGTCTGGAGTCTCACTGTCATTACAATCATTTGGGGAAAACCCCTTTTTAATTTTCCAGACACTCTTTGTTGCAGGACCTGACATGGGTTCTTGAGGACTGAGCTGGAAGAAAATGTAAGTGACAGACACTACCTTGCATTCAGAACCACTCCTTAACTTCCAAGGCTGGTTGTCCTTGGTTTTCTCAGCCCCTCTTTCCTCATGTTCTTCTGGAAAACCACCCAAGTCCTTCCATAGCAGCTACGTCCCCCAGAGAAGCTTGGACCTGATGGCCTTGCTGGACAGACCCAGCCTGAGAACTGCTGCCCAGCCCTACAGAGGTAAAATGCAATTCTTCAAGCCTTGAAGTGTTTGACCAAAATATCATTAAATACTATGTGATAAACACCAAAGAGCTAGCCAAGATCTCTCCTGAGGGTTGTAGCAAGTGAATGAGCCCGTCCACAACATTACCACGTTTTTCCAAGGGGACCCCGATCCAAACTTACCAGGGTCCCCACATTACAGCTGTCCCATCTCCTCAGTCCCTGAACACACCTCCTGTCTAGGGTTAGCCATGGCAGGAGACCTGCAGCCTCAGCCCCACTCTGCACCATCCCTGTGCCCCAAGAGCTCCAAGGCTTTATTAAAAAGGACTTTTAGTGGAGACCTGAATAAAACCCACTCCAGGTAGAGCCAGATTTTGGAAGGCCTGAAACTTATACAATGTGGGGGCCACTTAAAGTGCACAAAATAATTTATTTTTTCAGATTTTAAAAAAAGTACATGACCAGGTAAACACATTGCCATGGCCCCCACCCAGGCTTCGGAAGGGGCTCATGCAAGTGGAGGGTCCAGACCAGTCACCCACTTCTGACTTTGCCTGTGGCCCTGGCTGCCAAAAGAGCCATGTGCCTTGTAGATGTGCAGTAAGGACAGTGCCAACACAGACAAACACTTCGTTGACAGATGACAGCTGTGAGGCTGCAGGCAGTCCTGTAACTCTCAGGAGAAAGGTACCTCTTGAAGTTCATTAACTCTGGTGACAGTGGGGACATTGACCACCATCATACCCAAGGGTAGCCTTTTGGGTCATTTTCACTTGATTTGGCCCAATGTTCCCAGCTGTCTGGTGGTCTGGGGCTCTTCTGTCCTTTTTTTCCTTCTTTGCAAATTTCTTTTCTTTGTCGTTCCATGGGCTGAGAAACAACTGTTTTATCTGTGGCACTGAACATCCCTGGAGCCCTCCCACCCGAGGGGAGGGGTGAGTATTGTTTTGTTTTGTTTTGTTTCTAAACTCTACAAATAATAGAAGAAATGATATTGTTTGTGGTGGGTGCACCTGCTTCCCCAAACCAGGGTGAGCTGTTTTGTTTTCTATTCCTCTCCACCCGCCTCTCCTTTTATCTCGGCTGCTGGCTTTGTTGTTCAGTGGGAATGTAAGTGGCTCCTGCTTTCTTAGGGAACTTCCTCTCCCAGGCAATTCTAAGATTCTCCCCAGGGGCCCCCAGAGGCTGTATTGTTTTATTGCCCCCACCTCACCCCTATTCCACGTAAACCGTATAAACATGCACCCAAATACACAAGATGTTTTTAAAGGAGCAAAAGAAATACAGGCATGAGGTTTCCTGGGTACATGGGCCTGTGAGAAAGACAGACAGATTGAATGTGCTTTTACACTCACATTGGCATGTTACCGAAAGAGCAAATGGGAATCTGCATGATTTGTTATGGGCATTCTCTTTAGTCTCAAACACAACAAAGATAGACACAATCATTTTTTTTCTTTGGCTTTCTTTGCTTTAATCCAAGTTACAAGAAGTTGCAGGTAATCAGCAACTCGATCCCCCCACTCCTGGTGGTCCCTTCTTTCCCCAAGGCCAGTCTCAGCCCCTAGTTAGGGGTACTGGACAGCACCCAGCACAAAGCCCACCTTGAGACCACTGGTGCACAGTGTGAGGAGAAAGGCCTGTCGATTCCACTGTGCAGTCTCAGGGTACCAAGTGTGTGGGCTTTGTCGCTGTCTGCCAGCTTCTGGCAAAGGGCTCACCCATAGGACCTGCTCAATACACATCTGTAGAATGAAGGTTGAATGAGATGACTCAGGCTAACCACTTAGCTGCTCTGTCCCTGATTCTTTGTCTGACTTCTTGAATTTTTCTAATGCTGTTATGATGCTCTCTGTCAAAAATGGACTGGATTTACCTCAGAAAACTCCACCCAAAATCTTGCTACAAACCCATTGCTGCTTGATGGTCAGAATCAAGATCAAGAAGAAATGTCCCCTCCCTGTCACAACCCTATTGTGTCTGCCCTAAGTAAGGATGTGGGTGTGAGAACCTGGTCTCTATTTTCAGAAGACCCTCTCTTTACACACTCCAACAATAATTTCACTATTACTCCTTCGGCCTCCCACTTATCCCAGACCATTTGGTCTAAGCATTTTATCTGCGTTGCTCTCTTGGGAACCTTGGGTGGATGGATTCTGCTCCTACCTCTTCTATTCTCTCAATTTCTCTAAATGCAGATGCTCTGCTTCCCCAGCTCCACCCCAAAAGATTAAACTAAAATTAGGCAAGACCAAAACTGCTGAGACTCCTTAACTGGGGAGAATGTGGAGGTGAATTAGGAACTGAGTGTCATGAAAAGGTAGTCACTAATGATACATTCAATAAGGGGTCAATACCCAAAATATACGAGGAACTCATACAACTTACACATACAAAAAATAAACAATCTGATTAAAAAATAGGCAGAGGACCTGAATAGACTGTTCCTCAAAGAGGACATATAACTAGCCAACAGACATATGAAAAGATGTTCAACATCAATAATCATCAAGGAAATGCAAATTAAAAACCACTATGAGATATCACCTCACACCTGTCAGAGTTGCTATCATTAATAAATCAACACATAATAAGTGCTACTGAATATGTGGAGAAAAGGGAACCCTCATGCACTGTTGGTAGGACTGCAGACTGTTGCAGCCACAATGGAAAATATTATGAAGGTTCCTCAAAAAATTAAAATAGAACTACCTTATGACCCAGAAATTCCACTTCTGGGTTTATCTGAAGAAATCCAAAACAGTACCTTGAACAGACATATGTACCTCCATGTTTATTGCAGCATTATTTACAATAGGTAAGGTATGTAAGCAACCCAAGTGTCCATCAATAAACAAGCAGATAAAGAAGATGTGGTACCTATATACAATGGAATACTATTTGGCCATAAAAAATGAATTCTTACCATTTGCAACAACATGGATGGACCTAGAGTATATTAAGCTCAGTGAAATAAGTTAGGCAGAGAAACACAGATACCATATGAACTCACAAGCAAAATAAATGAACAAACAGAACAAAAGCAGACTCAATAGATCCAGAGAACAACCTGATGGCTGCAGAATGGGAGTTGGAGTTGGAGGGCTAAGTTAAAAAGGGAAAGTGATTTAAAAAAAAAAAAAGAAAAAATGACTAAATGTCTTCAGGGAGAACAGGTCTTTAGTGGGAATAGAAAATAGGGGACCAATGTCCCTCCATCCCCATTAGGCACTCACAAAAAGAGAAGTAGGCTTGAAAAAGCATGTTTGAGTTACATTGTTTTTAATAGAATTTTATAATAATGAAGAGAAAATGCTAAAGTGAAACATGAAATTACCTTCCTTGGTAGTTTGTATCTGTTTTGCTCTACTTCTTCAAGGTAAGAAAGGGGTGGATTGCATTCATGAATTCACTCAACAGATAATTACTGATGCCTCCTTTACATCAGGCTCAGATGCTGTTTAGGTAACAGAACTGTAAAAGTGAACAAACCAGGCCAAACACACAGTAAACAGATAATGGATGATATATTTGTCAGATGATGCTAAGTACTACAAAGAAAAACAAAAAGGGAGAGGGAAGGAGGGAGTGGCTGGAGAGGGTGGGGAGTGAGAATGGGTGACTCTTTATATAAGGTAGTCAGGAAAGACCACATGGGAAAAGTGACTTTTGAGCAGAGTCCCTAGATCACAGATTGCAGTAGATTAGCAGACAGCTGAGAACATTCCAGGTAGAGGAAAAGCCTGTTACAAGGCCTGCAGGGGAGAGCATACTTGGCATGTTCCAGCAATAGCAAAGAATAAGGAAAATATAGGAAATGAAGTCAAAGTGTATGCTTAACAGCTCAGATATGTCATTCTTTATGATTAAATTCTGCATTTAGGGAACATTCCTACACACCAAAAACAAAACCATGCTCCAGGGGAAATATTTTTTTAAGTAAAGGTAACTACAGAAAATTTTCAGTAACCAACTTTCTCAAGGGTAACAGCCAATCTTTTTCTGTTTAGTGTGATATTTTTCAGTCTCTTCTGTTAAATCAAGCCACAGACCACCTTACAACTGCATATGAATGATTAAGTTTTCAAAGGTAGACATGGTCTTTTTTTAAAAAAAGATTTTATTTATTTATTTTTAGAGAGGGAAGGGAGGGAGAGAGAGAGAGAGAAACCTCAGTGTGCGGTTGCTGGGGGACATGACCTGCAACCTAGGCATGTGCCTTGACTGGGAATCGAAACTGCGATGCCTGGTTCACAGCCCGCGCTCAATCCACTGAGCTACACCAGCCAGGGCCAAAGGTAGACATGGTCTTTTAACTTGAGTATACGTCAAAACCCAACACAAAGTACTCAATGAAAAATGCTAACCTAAGAGAAAATATGGTGAGATATTTTTACCACATAGCTCAAAGAAGCATGATGTCACAGCCTATTCACACAAAATCTGAAAACTGCTCTGTCCCCAGACCCATCTTTCAAGGACAGCTTACTTCGTTCTTGTTCTCTGGGACTTGTGGACCTGGGGAAGAAGCTGGCTGCAAATGCCTGGTGATACGTACAGAGCAAAAGAAAGGCCCAGGGTTGTTTCATTCCTTCTTTCTCCCTCTCTCTGCCCCTACCCCAGAACAGAACAACCAGATCAAGGCCTCATTTTATTTCAAGTTAAGGTTCAAATAGCTTGCTCTTCGCAGGAACTCCATACTTCCTGAAACAGAGGGCACCTTGTAGGAACTGAGTGTGCTGAGTCACCAGCCAGCTTCACACTCCCTTTTTCATTTAAAGACATCAGGCTGAGACCTGAACTCCTCCTTGGTAAGGGGAACACCAGGACCACCATGGAAAGCACCTTCAAAAGAGATTCCTGTGAAGCAGTCAGACTTGGAACAAAAAGAATGATTTTAGCTTCAGTGTCCTTAAAGAAATGTGGCCACCCAGAAGTAATTACAAAAACCTCTGCCCTTATCTTTACAGGGTACACTGCACAATACCTCTCACAGATGCCTAATTATTGACTGGTTTATTTTGTGTAACCTAATTTTCATCCATTAAGCATGACAAAGATACTAGAAAATTCTAGCCCTCAGGGGGCCATTGGGATGACAGCTCTAGGAACTGAGTGATGGCTGCTGCCCAGGACCCTGTCTTGCTGATAGATAGGTTTTGGTGAATTAGTTACCAACCAATACAAATTGAACAAGTCTCACATAAAAATCTAAAATTGGGGACATTCTTGAAAACTTGAGAGATCTGACAATACTGAACCAAAATTCCTATGTAGAACTATTTGGCCTTCAGACAGAAGGTGCTAGAAGATGCGTTTCCTGGGTTAGCACCCACCTTTCCCCACAGGCTTCCACATGAGTGCCTGTCCCTGTGAGCGTGCACCTGGACACCCATCTAATCCAACCACTTCATCCCACAGATGAGGAAATCGGGTGTGAGGAATTTTGAATGACTTCCCCAAAGTCACTCAATTAGATAAAAGCTGAGCAGGAACCAGAATCTGGATCCTTTTTCCAAAACACCCCCATTTCCCGGAGCTCTGGCAGTGAAATAAATTGGGCCACATTTGAAGCAGTGTCTCAGATGATATCAGCTCTGAAGTTCTTTTAATTATAAATCATCACTGGAAACTAATGAAGGCATCAAAGCTGTGATACTGGTATTAGACCAGGAGGCTGGGGAAAGTATAACAAGGACATACAACATTTCCTGAGGGTTTTTAAATATAAGTAATCTATATTTAAAATGTCATGATTTTGGTGAGTAACAGCAGGGCTAAGCAAGCCTAAATTCAAAATCACATCCTAATTTAATTATAGTGAATAAATTAGAAATGATATTTCTTGGCCTTTTCTCTTAGAGTTTTTTAATGAAAGAATTCTGTGCATCATTACATTAATTCATGATAACACATATGATGAAAATAAATGGGTAATTATTGAGGCCTTTCAGGATTCTTCATGACCAGGGAGTTCCAGCCAAGATGGAGGTGTAGGTAGAAATACTTCACTTCATCACACAACCAAAACAAGGATAACAACCAATTCAAAAACAATAACCAACCAGAAGTGCCAGAAAATCAAACTGCATGGACCAAACTGGTGGAGACGGGAGACCAGCAGCTGAGCAGAGAGGAAGTGCAGCAAGGTGGTGGACTGCACCTACGAGATGGGGCTGGCTGAAGACTCAAAGCTAGCTGTAAAATACTGCAGCGGTTGCGACAGTGGGAGAAACTCCCTATCTCACAGGAGAGTTCATTGGAAAGTGGGGCTACAGCAGAGAAAGCAAGCGAGTGGAGTTGTTCCCTCTCTGACCCCTCCCCCACAGACAGCAACACAATGCAGCAAAGAGTGTTGCTCTGCCATGGTGAATACCTAAGGCCCCACCCCCTTACAACATAACAGGTGTGCCAAGACAAAGAAATAATGGCGTAAATGAAAGAGTAGATCAAAACTCCAGAAAAAGAGCTAAACAATGAGGAGATAGCAAACCTATCTGATGCAGAGCTCAAAACACTGGTAATCAGGATGCTCACAGAACTTATTGAGCTTGGTCAAGAAAATGAAGGATACCCAAAGTGAAATAAGCAAAATATGCAGGGAATCAACAGTGAAGGGAAAGAAACTAGGACTCAAATCAATGATTTGGAACAAAAAGAAGAAATAAATATCCAACCAGAACAAAATGAAGAAACAAGAATTCGAAAAAATAAGGAGAGGCTTAAAAACCTCCAGGACAACTTTAAACATTCCAACATCCAAATCATAGGGGTTTGAGAAGAGGAAGAGCAAGAAATTGAAAACTTATTTGAAAACATAATGAAGGAGAACTTCCCCATTCTGGCAAAGGAAATAGACTTCTAAGAAGTCCAGGAAACCCAGAGAGTCCCAAATAAATTGGACCCAAGGAAACACACACCAAAACACATCATAATTACATTACCCAAGATTAAAGACAATGAAAGAATATTAAAAGCAGCAAGAGAGAAGGAGAGAGTTGCCTACAAAGGAGTGTCCATAAGACTATCAGCTGATTTCTCAAAAGAAACCTTACAGGCAAGAAGTATTCCAAGTCCTGAAAGGCAAGGACCTACATCCAAGATTACTCTATCCAGCAAAGCTATTGTTTAGCAAGGAAGGGCAGATAAAGTGTTTCCCAGATAAGGTCAAGTTAAAGGAGTTCATCATCACCAAGCCATTATTATATGAAATGTTAAAGAGACTTATCTAGGAAATAGAAGAAGGTCAATAACTATGAAAAATAAAACAACAAGGAACTCATAACTATCAACAACTGAACCTAAAAAGCAAAGACAAAAACTAAGCAAACAACTACAACAGGAACAGAACCAGGGAAATGGAGATCACATAGAGGGTTTTCAGTGGGGAGGGGGAGAGGAAAAATGGAGAGGGGGGAGGTACAGGGAATAAGAAGCATAACTGATAGGCATAAAATAGACAGGGAAGGTTAAGAATAGAATGGGAAACAGAGAAGCCAAAGAACTTATATGTACTACCCATGGACATGAACTAAGGGGCGGAGGGCGATGCTGGAGGGTGGGAAAGTGCAGGGCCGAGGGGGGATAAAGGGGAGAAAAATATTGGGAAAACTGTAGTAGCATAATCAATCAAATATTCTTTAAAAAGATTTTCATGACCAGGAATATTATTTTCCTCATAAGGTAAATTTACAGGCCATCTAAAACATGTTTGTTTACACAGGTAGAAGTAGTATAAACATATGTAGAACATAAAAGTATAATGGCACTAATGACTCTGACATTAATTTTTTCTCACTGCATCAATTCAGGAAAGAAATGAAAATTTCCCTACATTCCTTTTTCTAGATACCATACCACTGACTTATAATTCCATCCCATTTCCTCAGAAGCTCCAACTCCACCTGCACAATTTCCACAAGCCTGTCACCTTGAAAGTATTTAAAAAGAAAACAAGATATAGTCTATAATATTGTAATAACTATGTACAGTGTCAGGTGGGTACTAGAAATATTGGGGGGAACACTTTGTAAAGTATGATTATTTTTCTGCTATGCTGTATACCTGAAACCAATACAAAATAATATTGAATGTAAACTGTAATTGGAAAAAGGGAAAAAAGAAACCAAAATATTTCTTTGGAAAACTATATAATCTTGATAATGACCCTTTACACCCCCTTCAAAAAAAGAAGTACTCACTAGATGGTGATATAGGGATCATCGATGTGACAAGTGAAAACATGTCAAATGCTTTACTCCTTTCTTACCACCACCTTAGCAGCCATCTAAACTTGGATACCTGTAAGATTGTCTAAGATAGTCTGAGCACAATGCTGTTCAGTAAAGCTGTAATGTCATTTGAAATTGCAGTTGCTAAAATTAAACTGGCACTTGGCAGAAATTACCATAACACTTTGCATCACACACTCTGACAGACAGTGAGAATGTCTGTGTGGCTCAGACAGCCCTCAGAACAGAGCTGTGCAGCAGAAGAGGGGCCACACAGAGGAAGGTTGAGTGGGAGCAAGCCTTTGAAATCCACAATCACAAAAATACTGCAGGCTCCCATCCCTTCATGGAGACCCAGAAGTGCTGCTCAAGGTCATAGTCCAATATTCTCCACCTTCCTGTCTTTTTTCTTTTATTTCCTTTTCTTTTCTTCTTTAAAAAGAGAGGGGAGGAGTTGCTGAGTAGCTAGACAACGAAAAGCAAGCCTTTACTTTGTCATCTGGCAGAGTGTGTTTTCTCCCTCACTTCCCCACCACTCTCAGGATCTAGGCAAACTCATTCTGAGCCAGGAGGGGACACTCCTTAATTGCAGGAGGAAGACTTTTAAGGCAATGGAAAGGCCCTCCTCTGCCAGGGCAGCATTTTGTTCTAAGCTGAAGCATGTGTCAGCTTCCTCACTACACAGCTCAGTAGTCAAATGCAACTAAAGGGTTAAACAAACTCCTTGGAAATGAGACAAGGAGAGATTCCTGGAGCTGTGCAGGTGCTGAATTACAGCCTGCCATTGCTCATCATGCCACTGATTCCCAGGTTTAAGAGAGAGCAGTGTTTGGCTTTTCTTATTTTGCCATTTTAAGAAAAAACAATGAAATAAATTTTCTGCTCTCTCAACATGAAGCTAAGCACACAAGAGATGCTCCTAGTCAGTATTTCTGGATAATCAACACAGTTTTACAAGATCCCATCAGAGCTCCTTCCCACCCTGCAAATCCATCCTGATATTGAGGCATCTACTCCACAGATGGCCAGTTCAGAGCCAGATCACTGGACATAACAGTTAAAGGGCAATGTCCCCTAGTGGGACTCAGGCCAAAGTTGTGACCTATCATGAATTCATCTTACTGAATAGCACAAATTCACACAGTTTAGAATTTCACAAATAATGAAACTGTTAAATTGATGATACAAAATGAAAACAAGAGAAAACTTATCTTTTCTTAGCCACCAGAGTGGGGGAGGGAAGATTATGCAAGACATACAGCAGAAGAGTTTATTTCTTCTTTTTTATTTAATCACAACACATCAGTACAACAGAGGTCAAACCCAGCTCAGTAGGAGGGTGCTTAAGCTACACCTGCTAAATGAATAAACCTGGAAAATGATGTTTTCATAGCCTGAATGAAATAAAATATACCAAAAAGAAGGCAGCAAAGCCCTTTTAAATATCTCAACAGCTACATCTCCATGCACCAAAAAGAAAAGCACAAACATAAAAATTTCCATTGACAAAAAATATGGCCATTCCAGGAAGAATTAGGTTATGCTTTTAACAGGTCCCACTGAACTATCTGACTGGTCACTTGACCACTCTGTTCACTTATCCGTGTTAACATTTGTGAATTTGAGGTCTGTGAGATTAAAAATGCATTGCATTGTTGGAGGCTGGTAAATGCAGGTATAGTCTATGCAATTATCTTCAGTCTCCTCCCAGCCAACTGCAAAAGAGGGCCTAAAGTACAAGTGGCCATCTCCTAACTCAGCAACAAGTCCAGGCCTGGCAGATGACAGCAGTTGGCCATATGAACTCAGGGCTCCTGATGGTTTGTTTGTACATTCGCCTTTCCTGCTGTAGGAGACAGAGAATGAACTAGTCTACTGTCTTGGATAAAGCTCATTTGTCATCTGATTTGTCAACGCTTTGTTCAGAAATATAAAATTCAATATCCCCCCAAGAATATTATTTATACAACACCTTAACTGTCAAAATATTAACAAATAGTGTTGTGTTAACATTGAGCATAGTGATATGGAGAATTAATTTTAAGAAGAGAATATAACTATACAGAGAAAAACGGCCCCAAAATACTAAATATTAGAATTCCCCAAACTTTGAGGCAAAAAATGGAGCATTTTTAGATGGATAGGATCACCAAGTGTTGGTTTATACTATTTCTGTTTAATATTTGGAACAAAATGTAACAACTAGTTTTTTAAAACTAATACATGTCATAATTTTAAAAAAACCATATAAAAAGAAAAGGTAAACCAACAAACCTTTAGTTTTTCAACAAAATTTATCTGGAATTGTACCTTTTTCCTCTTTATGTTACTGACGACTTTAAGGTGATGTTGGTAACAGCCCAGCTCAGCTGGGATTTTAAGCTGTCCCCTCCCTCATTCTACAGCATCAGTTCTTTAAAAAGCTCCGATCTCCGTCCCCCATGGTCTATATGGCTTGCCAAGGTTTGCTGCCTGCGTAGGTGCCGAAGGGCTCAGTGCATTGGGAGAGAGTAAGTGGAAGGAGCCGAAAGTGAAGGGGAAGGTGGATAGGGAGGCCACGGAGGAGAGCAGGGGCGGCGACAGTTTGGAGGAGGTGGTGACCACAGGGAGCACTGGTCCAAGGCCGCTGCTAGGGGGCGCTCGCAGGGCAGACGCCTCGGGATGTGCCCCGGCCAAGCGGCCCTGGTGGTGCGGGTCCGTGGGCGAGGCCGCGGAGCCAGTGTTCCCGTGGCCATTCTGGGGCAGCAGCAGTGGGTGTGCCACGTGCGGGGCATGTCCGAAGGTGCTCCCCCAGGGAAGGTGTCCGAGGCTCGAGTGCGCTCCGCTAGCAGCTTCCCGCTGGGAGGCGTAATTGTTAAGATGCGAGACCAGTCGGACTCGAAGCGGGTCAGAAGCATCAAGTCCTTCGATGATGCTCAGGTAGCGGGCGACTTCTGCCAAGCATTCCCGGAACCCCAAACTCCGATAGTCCATGGCCAGGGCATGGGCGTCAAAGTAGCCTGGGGAACAAAAAAGAAAAAACCTCTAGGCTCTGTTCACTGCCCGCCTTTCTTCAATCTCAGAGGAAGCCCTTCCTGACAAAGACCTACATCCTGAAAAGACGGCATTCACGGGCTTTTCCGAAAGTCCAAATATTTTAGAATCAACCAAAATCTCTGCATTCAACATAAGACGTATGGGTTCACTAATGCAAGTCCAAAGCCCAAATTAGAAGCCGCTGAGCAGAAATTAGAATTGTACCCTACCAGCAGATGAAGCTATGTTCATTCCTTTAATGTTTTCCCTCAACAACAACAAAAAATACATCAAGGGCAAGGAAACCACAGAGCAGTGAAATTCATTAGACACACAGATGTAAGTTATCATCATAGAGCTTTTAGGCACTTGTTCCTGAGGAAAGCATTTCCCAGCTGGAGACAGACACACAGACACTGGTACCCCACCTTTGGCTAAGTTTTCTCTGCTTAAAAATAGGTTTCTCTCCTCAAGAGTTATGTGGAAGCTTATTTTAAAAATAAACTATATGAAATTAAGACCACATATATTTTTTAAAAAGCTTTTTTCTCAAAATAGCAATACACAAATGTGATGAGAACTACCTGATCTTAATCAATGCTGTCACAATTTTAGAGCACCTCACACACAACAGGTATTTTTCCAAAGAAGGTGCATTATTTGGATGTGCAGAGGGTTGGGGTGATGAATTCACACGGGAGAAACCTCTGTGCATTTCCAAGTGCACACACAGGCAATGAGGCAGGCACGGGTCCCTTTCCACCCCCAAAGCACACAGTAAAAATAAGGCAGCAACTGCGTAGCGGCTCACCCGGCCCAAGCACTCAGGGTCCAGGTAGGGTACTAGTGACATATACCTTTCCCTCCTGCAGTGTGCAGCATTTTCAGGTGATCCACAGTCATCTGTAGGATTTCAGCTTTTTCTAGCTTGGCAGATCCCTGGAGGAGAAAACCGCAAAAGATTGATTTGGCACCACGTGCCCTTGGGGAACCATTTAAAATATATACGCATATTTGTGCTTCGTACTTCCTAAAAGTATGGTCTAAAGCAAAATGAGTTGTCTTTGCAAAATATGTTGGAATCTATATGAATTCTTCTCCCGGCACAAGCAACAGTTATTTTCCAATACACGGATGGGGTTCAGATGAACGAAGGGGAAGGAGCCAGAAGATGGGGATGGCAACACTGAGAGCTCTACCTACTCTCTCCATTACCTGCTTCTCAAAAGCACTGGGTACCAGCCTCCTCAGCTCAGACAAACTGTTATTGATCCGGTCTCGTCGGCGTTTCTCAATGATCTGCAGAAAGCAGGCAAAACAGAGGGCATTTCCATTACGGCTGCAAATCCCAAAGTGAAGAAAGGTAGTTCTGTTAATTTTTTTTTAAGAGCACTGTAAATAGACTCACGCCTCTCCGTCTTTTCCTGGCCAAGATCTGTGAAGACGTGGTTGGGGACATGGAACCTAGGGCCGAACTCAAATTTCTGAAGAATTGGGAAAAACAGAACAGGAATCGCCGTTAGGCGAGGGTAGGTGACCCACGCTCCCTGCACTCAGACTGTTTTGGCAACTTCGGCCCGAAAGCGCCGGGGTTCACCCGGGAAACTCAGAGGTCCTCGCGAGGCACCGGCCCACCGGCCCTCGTCCACTGTCACCGCGTCCAGCCCTCTCTCACCTCCCGCTCCGGCTCCGCTCTGCAGCCGCCAACTCACCCACTCTCATCCGCACTCTCCTTTTCCACCTCGATGGTCTCATCCAGCTCGCTGTCAGAGGAGCTGTACTCGGGGTGGGCTCGCTTCATGCTGGCTGAGCTGGGGCTCCAGGAAGGGTCGGCGCGGCAGGCAGGAAGGAGTTAACAGTAGCCGCGACTCTTTGCGCTCAGCTGCTTGCGTTCCGCACACACTGCTCCAGCTCACGCTCTGCCTCCGGTTAAAACTCAACCATCCCTTTCCCACGCTGTGCCCCTTCCCAGGGCCCTGGGGAGGGAAGGAGAGTGCAGGGGGCGGGGAAGGGACGGGGGCTCCTAGGCAACAGCTTCCCTTCCACCAATCCGATTCCTTGCTCCGCCGATTGGCAGTCGCTCAGGGGAGGGCACAGGCGAGGCCCAGGGCCAGGGCTAACCTCAAGCCCGCCCCCTGCGCCAGCTCGGGCCCGGCGGCGGTGCGTCGGCTCCGCGGGGGCTCTGCTGGCCGCCGCGGGGGAGGGGAGGGGAGGGGAAGGAACCGGGGGAGGCCGGGAGAGAACACCAGCTCGCCGGCTGCCACGGTCCCGCTCCGCGCGCCCCCATTGGCCTGACCGCTAGCCAGGGGCGCGCCTGCGGCGCCGCGGGTGAGCCGCACGCGCCGCGGGCCGTGGGAAAGTGCCGGCGCCCCGGCCGCCAGCCAATCGGGCGGCTGGCGGTGGCGGCGGCCGCGCTGGCGGCGGCGGCGGCGGCGGCGACAGCGCTGGGCGTCCTCATGAATGGAGAAGAATGGGTGGGCGGGGCTAAGGGGCCAAGGGGCCGCGCGAGGGCGCGCCAGCTGGGGAGGGGCCGCCGGCCCCCGACGTGAACCTGTAATCGGAGTCCGGGCGCCGGTCGGCCTCGGAAACCACCGCCCTGCGCCGCGTTGAAACCTGACTGCGGGACCGCCGGTGCCCGGCGGCAGGAGGCAGGCGCGCTCTGGCGCGGCTGCGGTCTGTGCACCTGGCTGGCGGTGGCCAACAGCCCCGGGGTCGGGAACTTAGCTTGGCAGGACGTGGTGTCCGCGAATGTTCTTTTGGGTTTCTGAGGCCATATCCCCAATTGCAGCAGGTCTCGGTTCCACTGGGGCTTCCCAGCCTCTGGACGGAATGAATTGGCTTGTGCATCCAATTTACGGGGAAATGGAGCCCTTGTTTTCTCGGCTGACGGAGGGAGGCGGCGGCGGGGAAAGCCTCTGGGGATATTCGTTAAGGTTTTTTTGTGTTATTTTTCTCAGGCGTTGGCAGTCAGATCCTCCCAGCGGGCGACAGGGTGGCGGGCCGAGCAATACATCTAAGGTCACCCTCTCTGTGGAATTGCACGTCTCCGACCCGGAGACACACACGTGCACCCACACACATCCGGCCTCGGTGGTGGCCTGGCGAGTACTGAGTTCTAGTTGAAGTCTCCAAGAAGACATTTTTTTTTTTTTAAGACAGTTGTAGATCTCGGACTGAGTCCTCATTCGAGGATTTGGAGAAGCAGCCAGGATAGTTTATTTGAATCTGGAAATCCAGTTTCTCTGTCCCTTAAAGCTGAGCAGAGCAATGTTTTCCTCTGAGGGCTGTTGTTAGCGCTGCCGATCTTGCAGTCCATCAAGGAGGAAGGCTTGATAACTATTGTTGAGGATGATGCAAAAGTTCTCACCTCTGCAAATAGCCTCTCCGCTTCCATCCTTCCTTAATTATTGATCTCAGTGCCATCCTATCACGTTTTGGACACTGCATGCTGAGTACCCTGTGCCTCATATGTATGTTCGTGTTTTATTTTTCTCAGCCCCTCACCCCTACACACGTTAGGCCACCTCCTGGCTCCCACTGAACCTCATTCCACTTCACTTTCACCTCCAGCCCCTCAGCTCTTCCTCTGCTTCCCTATCTAGGCTGGGCCCCTCCACCTGCCATTCGGGATTTGTTCCTCCCTGCACACCAGACACCCTGGCTCCCTGTTACTCCACTTAATGCCACTTGTCAGTTGTCCAGCCTAGATCAGTCTTGCTGCTTGCCTTCCTTTCTGCTGCTCACAATAACAGCTCCCAGGGGGTTGCTATCATCACAGAACTTGAAGTTCAGCCTCCATGCTCCTTTCCAACAGTCTTCCTTCAAGCATATAACTGCCACCTGCCTCTTCCCTCCTCAACCTGATGGAACCATCCACCCACTTCCATCAGCTTTTCAGAAGTCCCTCTGACATTCAGTTTCTTCCCGAAAGTAACAGGCCACCCTGCTGCAGAAATCAGTGTGTCCACTACCCCTCTGAGGTTCTGTAAATGTTCCCAGCCTCTGGATTTGCAGTGAGCCAGCCTTTCCTGCTCTGGCCCATTTCTGCTGTCTTGCACAGACAAGAACAAGTGCAGATGGGTGGGTCAGAGGAAAGACAAAGTAAGGTTGAGGATTCCTGACTCCACAGTGAACTATTTTGTACCTAAACAAAATAGTTCTCCCACATTCAATGTTACTTTTCTGTGAAAAACAAGGTCTTCATTAAGATTTTCCACTTCTCCTGTCTCTCACTTCTGACTCTTATTCATCCATCCAACAAAGTACTTTCCAGTGTCACAGATTAAATAAAATCAATTATGTAAAGCATTTACAAGGTGGTTGGCCATTAGTAAATACTTTATATACAGCAGCTGTTATTATTAGCTATTAATACACCTGATTTACCAGTGAGTAAATAAACTGAGTCTAGAGGACCCCTTGGTTTTCTTCTGATACTGTGTTGCATATCTAATGAGGTTCAAAGGATGACTAAATCATTATCTAGTAATTAGATGTATTAAAATGGTGTCTCCAAAAAGTAATATTCTTTTAAGATGAGAAAAAAAAACTGTGCTTCTATTTAGATGCACAACATTGTTTTGATTGGAGCTAGAACATAAACATCTGCTATTCACTATTAATGAAAGTTGTGCTTTTAAAGTATTTTATTAGGGACCATCCCTGAGCAAGCTGTGCTGTACATATGTGTATTAATAAGTAGCATACTTATTAATGTTCAGAATAAAGTTCAGAAATGATACTTATGGGAACACACCAAGTCAGAAGCCACAGATAGAGTCACCCAAAACTGTCACACCAGAATTTTGACTACGTGCCAGTTATCCTGTCCTCATGTTTGCTGCTTTCTCTAGATGCTGTTTCAAATGTTAGGGTGCCTTGTGGTCTGTCATACCATGCCATGCAGAAGTACCCTGTCACACCCACACTCCTAATAGAGGTCAGATGGGAGATGGCTGGATGTTCGCCCTAGATGAAGGAACTGTTTAATTGGAACTCCAACAGGCTGATGTTTGAGATGGCAGGAGAAGAGGATTCCAGGTCTCCTGTTTGGGTTTGTCACTCCTTCCTGGCTGTGTCACTGGAATCTATGACCTCTCTTCTCTGAGCTTTAGTTTCCTCATCTTTACACTAAGAATTATCCCTTAGCATTTGTTTATTTTTTGAAAGGTGAAATGAAACAAAGCATTTTGTGAAATACCACACAAATGTTTTGCCTGATGCTTATGAGTTATGATGATGATATAATAGCATGGGCTGCTTCATCCTGAGCTTGGCTGAGCCACCTAAGAGGCTGCTTCTGCAGGTTTTCTGTAGGTTTTTTTGCTCCTGCAAGTAAATTCCTTCCAGATGGGGCAAAGGATATTTAAAATGCCAAAGTGCATTTCACAGAACATTACTCTCTCAAGATTCTCTGTAGACAAAAGTATCTGTTTTTAAATACACTGGGGAAACTCTTGGAGATCTCAGGGTGTACAAGACCATAATTTGCTGAGGAGTAATATGCTGCAGAAGTGAGTCATTATGCAACCCACACCCCACCTCTGCATATATACTTACCACCAAAGGTGTTCTGAAGTGCAGGGAAATGCACCAGGGGGAGATGCGGGGTGGGGCTTGGCAAGGCAGCAGAGGGCCTGGCAGTTGTGACCTTGGTCCTGAATATCAATAAGACACTGCTCAAGCAGAGCTAAATTTAGAAAGGGGCCAAGCTCCCAAAAGCAGGAAGGAAAGGTTTGGAGTCACTATAATCTAGGCCTTAATATGGCATTGTTTGTACTCAAAGGCTAATGGGGCCAGGCAACATTTCAGTTACATGATGAAGAAAGAAGTGAAAGGTGTTTGGATATCATTCCTGCTATAGAGTGAATTGTTTCTTGAAAATTCACATGTGGAAACCCTAATCCCTGGTGTGATGGTATTTGGAAACGGGGCCTTTATGTTTAGAAGAGGGTGGGGCCCTCATGATGGGATTAGTGCCCTTATAAGACACACCAGAGAGCATGCTCCTTCTCCTTCCTCTGCCAGGAGAGGACACAGTGACAAGGCAGCCTTCTGGAAGCCAGGAAGAAAGCTCTCAACAGGCCTTGACTGTGCAGAGATCTTGATCTCAGACTTCCAGCTTCAGAATTGTGAAAAACATAAATCTGTGTTGTTTAAGTACCCAGTCTATGGTATTCTGTTAAGTCAGTTGACTAAGGCAATTCCTATTTCAAAACTTATAGAATGTTAATGTATTTTTGTAAGAAGGCATTTATGTTATAGAGATGTTCTATTTCACAGCTTTTAAAATAGATTTTACTTGTCAGTAATTTAAGGAACTAAATATAAGATTTTTATCATTTTTCCACTTAAAAGGCCCCATTTTGACAGCATCCAAGATATGTTTCTATTTTTCAATAACTTTTATTCAAATCAGTTATCAAGTATAGGTTAATGAAGTAAGACAAGGTTCTTTCCAAATAAATAGCAAAACACCTGTGTGTCTGCCTCATATCATGATTTAGTATCATGATTTATCATGATTTAGTATCATGATTTAACAGGAATGTACAGTTTTAGTCTGGAATCTTCCTCCTGTTCCTCTTCTTTTTAAGCTGTTCATCAAATGACAATGAGGTAAAGAGGCAGTTGATCTCCACTGAAGGTTCCCACTGCAGAACTGGTCCTCTGGCCCTCTCACCGGCCGTGAGAAATGAGCCCAGGACTCTCCTCCACCCAACCGTCATACTCAATTCCCAAATTCACTTTACTAAGTTCTCCTTTCTCCAGTCTTGCAACTGTGGCCATCCCTCTACAAGCAAACTCCCAGTGCCTGGCAGATTGCTTGACCTTTCTTTGGAGCACACAAAACCTCAGATCTTAATAAAAGTGTTTAAAAAGAGAAGTTTCTCAAAACAATGATTGAGTTTTATCATTATGAACTTAGATCCCCTCAAAACACACATATACAGATTTTGCTCTACAGTTAGGCATGAGTTTTCCACACAAAGCCCAATATTATAAATATAAATACCATGCTATAGGTAGTATAAATGTTCTACTATTTACTAGATCTAAGTATACTAGATATAAATAGTATATTATAAATACTACAAATACTCTTTCTTCTTTAACTGTTGAATTGGACACTCTTAGGCCCATAGTACACTCTGTGGACAAGAAGACTGAACAAGAGCACATCACAGTGTCGCCTTTGTCAGCATTTTCTCTCTGATTCACCTTTGTAACAAGACTGACAGGAGATGAACCTTCATGGCCCCATGGTGTTCTCTAGAAGGACTGATATAGCTTCCTCTGTGTGTTTACTGGAACATGGTTGCTGGGACCCATTTCTTAATTGCAAGAGAGAGTATGTTGATAGATGGTGAGTAAAGAAAGAATTGTGCAGGATTAGAGGTTTCAATGCAATGAGTCAAGGGCACCTTACCGCTCTTATTCCCTCTGTCTGTGTTTGTGGCATTTATGGAGTTTGGACAGGGAACAGGAGAGGGTGTGGTGGGCTGTGCCATAGTGGGGAGAAGAGGGCCTTTAGGATAAGAACATAGGACAGGAGATGGGTGGTCCATTGGAAAATTATGACCATGTCATGAAGACAAAGAAAATGAACAGGATAAGACAACCCAGTTAGGTTCAGAATAGAGTGGGGAGATTATTTATCCCCATCATGCACAGTTGAGGGATACAAAAAGAATGCACATATAGGAAGAAGAAGTCATAGAATTAGTTGAGAACCTGCTAGGAATGAACCTGGATTAAGGCTATGGTTTCAGTTAGGGAACAAGTGGAGACAACTGTACTTGAACAACCATTTAAAAAAAAAAGAAAAGAAAAAAGGGAAGGGATTCTGAAAGAACATGGAGAGATACTTGGTATGTCAACCAAGTAGTAAGTCAAGGATTACTCCCAGACTGCTTGCTCTAAAACAGTGGTTCTCAGCTCCTAGCACCCATCAGAGTTACCTGGAGGGCAAGGTGATGCCGTTGTGCTGATCCAAGGACACACATTGAAATCCACTGTTCTAGAAGACCATTTGTCTTTGTTAATAGAGAAACGTGGTCTAATAGAGGACAGTTGAGAAAACAGGGTGAGCAGCTTCAAGTCTATCAAAAGATCATGATGAGGTATACAACATTCAGCTCTGTCTTTGAAATCAGCGAAGGTCTTTAAAGGATAAGAACTTTGTACTTTTCTAATTACTTCAGGATATATATATTAAGTTCCTAAATTGAGCTATTTGTATTTTGGGATGGTTCGGTTGGTGGTGGTAATGGTTTTGATGTTTCTGTTAAGAAGTCACTGCCCACTTGAGAAAACATGGACTCTCACCATAGGTTTGCCATGGGAAAGGCTCCATGGAGAAGAAAGGAAGCCATTGTTTCCTCTGTGTCAAATGAAATGTGTAGGCCAAATAGATGCACAAATGAAAGATAAAAGCATAAAGGAGACCATCCTTCAAATCTACAAAAGCAAAATAATTAAAAACTAGGTGAATATTACAGTGGTAATAATAGAACTTTATAATATATATTAACTATATAAACAAAGAAACTGTTCCTCTAGGGCTTACTCCATCATTTGTATTGACCTGTGATATACCCCCTCAAAATACACACACACACACACACACACATATATATATATATATATATATTCTTGAGACCCTAGACTTGAGACCCTAGAATATCCCACTCATGCTAGTGGTTCTCAAACTTCAGCAAGCATCAGAATCACATGAAGGACTTCAGAAAACACAGGTTCTTGGGCCCAACCTGTAGAGGGTCTGATCCAGTAAATCCAGAGTGGGCTCAGAAATCTATATTTCATCCCTGGCCAGTGTGGCTCAGTTGATTGGAGCATCATCCAGTAACTGAAGGTTTGTGGGTTCGATTTCTGGTTGGGTCACATACCTAGGTTGCAGTTCAATTCCCAATCCAGGCGCCAACTATCCCAGGCCTGGGCACATTCTGGGGTTATCCAATTGATGTTTCTCTCTCACATCGATATTTCTCTCCTCCCCACCCCTCACCATCTTCCCCTCTCTCTGGTAGCAATTTTAAAAATGTCCTACAGTGAGGATAAAAAATAAAACAAAAACTGTATTTCAAACAAATTCCCAGGAAAGACTAATGCTTGTTTAGGGCCATACTTCAGGAATTTCTGGTTTAGATCTATTGTTCACAACTTGGCCACTTATTAGAACAATTTGAGGAGTTTTCTTTTTAATCCCAATTCTTATCACATACCTCAAAACAAATTCAGAATCTATGGGACTGGAAACCAGACATTATTAGGTTTTTGCAGCTCTTGGTGAGTCCATTGTGTAGCCAAGTGAAGAATTTCTAGCTAGATCATTAGTTGTCAAATGAGAATCACTCAAAGGACTTACTAAAACAGACTGCTGACTCCTCTTCTGGAGTTCTTGATTCAGTATGTCTGGCTGGTTCTGATAATGTATTTCAATCACATTCCCAGGTGATGTTGCTGTTGGTCCCTGAACCACACTTCAAGAAATATAGGTTAGACCAACTTGAATCTGAACTTCGAATCTATTAGTCATCTGGTATAAAATACTGAAGTTAGTCTCCTTAACCCCGCAAAATACCAACAAAAACTGAGCATTGAGATGTAATTTGTCTGGGATGGTGTATGGTTTAAGTATGATTTTTAAACTCCCCAGGTGACTCTAGTGTTCAGCTAAGACTGAGAACCACTGCCACACCAGCAAAGGTGAGGATGCAATAAATGCCTCACCTGTAAGGTTTGCTGCTTGCCTTGTTGAATATGACCTCTTCCAACTATAATATATTCATTTTTAATCATTATCTGCAATATATATCTTTGCTTAAGAAAAATACTATGTAGAAATAAATGGAAGTTTATCACAGTCCTTTCTGAATTTGAGAAATAAGTAGTTTAAGCTAGGAGGGGAATCCCTGACCCCCTCTTGGTGCTATAAATACAGCTTATTGTCTGAAAAAGAATCTTTTAATGTGACATGGTAACCCACCCCTTTGGTGACCTGCAGCTAGTCATGTAAACAGAAACATTATAAGTTATTATAAAAGCAGTTTTCTATAAATGAAAATTTATGCTTATATCTAAATAAACTTGAAACCTGATCAAACACCCTGGCTCCAGGAAAAGAACTTTGGGTTCACATAACCCAAACCAGAGTAACAATTTACTTCCAGCTGAAGTTTTGAATATACAGGGTCATTTTTAATCACATAGTATGGGAAAAACTTCTCTGTTACAGACAGTAGAAGCTAAGATTTGGGGATAGGATGGGATGTTGAAGGGGGAAGTTGCAGCTGGAGTCAGCTCCTAACCAGAGCTTTCCTGGCCAGCTCTGTGATATCAAATACACGTTTGTAAATAATTACTTTGCATGTCAGCTTTCACTGGAAACTATTGTTTTAGCAACTGATTTAGTCAGTTACCATTCATGACCCTTCTAGAATATACTTTGCCAGTTCCAGTTCTTACACCAAGAAAGCCTTCAGAAATTTAGCACTGGAAAAGCTGAGAAGCCATTTCATGCCCACTAGAGTGGCTATGACCAAAAGAAGACAACCCATAGCAAGGACTGGTGAGGGTCTGCAGAAACTGGAGATCAAATGCATTGCTGGTTGGGAACTTATTGCCAGTTTGGAAGCAATTTGTCAGTTTCCTTAAAAGTTAAACACAAATCAAGTGCACAATGAGCAATTCTGCTCCTAGGTATTTACTGAAGAGAAGTGAAAAACATGTTCACACAAAAACGTGCATGTGAATGTTTACAGCAGCATTATTCATAATGGCTGAAAGGCAGAAATGTCCCTAAGTGTCCATCAACAGATGAACCTTGAAAACATGCTAAATGAAAGAAAGTAGTCACAAAAGATGACATAGTATATGATTCCATTGAGATAAAATGTCTAAAATAGGCAAGACTGTATGAGACAGACAGAAAATACATTAGTGATTGCTTAGAGCTGGGGTGTAGGAGAGGGAGGGAGGGTTATGGTGGAAGTGAAAGTTAAAGAGCACATGGGTTTTTTGTTGTAAGAGGATTTTGAGAGGATAAAAACGTTCTAAAATTGACCCTGTGGGCAGTGGCATTTATCTGTGAATACACTAAAAACCATGGAATCGTCCACTCTAAATGGGAAATTGTGCGGTATGTGAATTACATCTCAGTAAAGCTATCATATATGAAACTTGGCTTATTGAGAAATGTCAGAAGGAAACTTCCATCAGCCCATCGCTGACATCACCTTGGACGTGATTCTGGGCGCCTGCGCAAGGAAGCTTCCTATAGCTGGTTAAGGGGAGCGCAGTTCAGAGGTGCCGCTCCTGATTCTCGATGTCTCTCCTACTGGCGCTGCATGTAGCTGTCCCTGCATTTAGCTGTCTCCCAAGCAGCCGCTCGCCCAGGGGAGCATTCGCTCACTCAGGGAAAGCGCGGGGACCACTTGTCCCACGAAGAATACACCCTGAGCTCGTTCGCCCAGTCTTCCCAGACGCGGGTCGCTGCTGACGCGCAGCGGGGCGAGTGCTCCTAAGGGGACGAGTCCCTAAGCTGTCGCCAGGGGGATATCTGATGACTGTCTTTCTTCCCCCTCTTGCCCAACAAAGGGTAACCGACCTCCTGTGCGACCTGGCAAGAGCTGCAGTTCCCTAACCACGTTTCCTCCCTTTGTGTGACAACGCTCCCAGAAGGCAGAGCGTGGCGGGACCCGCCGGAGGGACGAGACTGGGAGGCCCGCTCCCCGGACCCGCTGGCCCCTCCCCGGGGTGGGGGAGGGGAGCTGTAAGGCGGTGCAGCCTCGGTTCCCACGCTATTGTTAGCGACTTTATTTCCAATTCTCATCACGTGTGCTAATTAGTTAGAGCCGCTGGCTGGCTGGGAGGCGTGTGGCCGGCCCAACTGCAGAAAAGATCACTTCCTGTGGAGAGCCTGGCGGACTGCAGGCTCCTTCGGCCTCTCCTCGCTCCTTCCCCCGTGCACCTCCGTCTCTGCCTCTTGAGAGGGAAATGGGAAGGAGAAGAAATGCTGATTGTGGAGCAAATGCCACCGAAAAGTGGAAGAAGTAGGGTTAAAGGAGAAATTCCCATTAGACTTCTAATGTAAGAAAAGCTTTACAAAATTCCTTCTGTTCAATGTGTCTTTTCCAGGAAAGTGTTATATTGTATTCATTTAAAAAAAAAGATCTGTTCTCACACTCTGAATAAAACAAGCACATGCAACAGGAAAGAAGAAGAAAGTCAAACGTCATATTGTGAGTGGTGATTTTTGAGTCAGTGACTTGTCTGTGGACTTAAGCAAGCTTCTCAGTTTTATGCACTTGAGTGCTACCCCTTTAGAAGGGGTGCCAGCGTGGGGTGGTGGTATGAGAGACCACAGACAAGTGACAATATACATGATCGAATGAAAAGTAAATGTGCTTTTTAACTTTCTAGGCTTTTGATGGGTTACAGGATTTAGTAACACTTCGATGCTCACAATGGAAGTTGCCACTTTGAAGACAATATTATCCACACTTCTTTCCTATAAATAAAAGGAAACTGTTTTTTTTTATTTTTGAAAGCTAAAATGTTTTAAAGGACTCGCTGTATATATGCTTTAGCAGCAGAGAAGATTCTGCCCTTTCCTTGGAGAGTGGCAGAGCAGCAGAGGAATAAGACCAGAGGTAACTTCAATCTGCATCCAGCAAGGATGTTCTAAGCATCTCCTATGTGCCAGGCACTTGCCAATGGTTGGAGATAGAGGGAGGAGACAACCAGAACCAGCCTTTAAGTAGCTTACAAATCCAGTTGAGGAGACAGATAAGTCTGTAAACCAGTGATTAAGCATGACTCAGAAGTGGGGGTCCGGGTTGGGGACTGTAAGTGTCAGATAAGGGGCACCAGAGCCAGCAGGCTCTGGAATTGGAAAAGTCTTCCTGGAGAAGGGGTGATTCATTGGACACTGAAATGAAAAATGGCCACAAGAAGGGTGAAAAGGGCATTCTGAAAAGAGGTACTAGGATGTGCAAATGACCCACAGGCCTTGATGGAATATGAGGTGTGTGCAGATATGTGAGCACAGCTGCCCATAGAGCTGGGGTGGGGGGTAGGCATGGATAAACTGGAGGGGTGGGGTCATGGAAGTGTTGTTGAGGACCTTGAACTTTAACCTAAACACCATGGAAGATCAGGTTTGTCCTTCAGAAAAAGAACTTGGGTGGTTTTTTGCAGGGCAAATTGAAGGCACTCAAGCCAGAGCAGAGAGAGGAGGTTGGGGACTGATTCATTGAGAGACTTAAAGGAAGGGTGGGATGGAGATGATGGGCAGCTTCAAGAGGTGTTTAGAAGGTGGAATGACAGAATATAGGATCCAATTTACTTGGGCAACCAGCAACTAGGAGAAGTCTAGGACAACTTCAGGTCTCTATCTTCTACACCTGGATGAATGAAGGTGGGGTTCACTGGGGTGGGCACCTGGGGGACAAAGACCAGGCTTTGAGCCATGCTGTGCTAGAAATCACTGTGGGCATCCAAGCAGATACATACATGAATATGGAGCTTCAATACAACGAGTAGGGGCAGGAAGGGCGGGGAGCGGTAGCCATCAAAGTCAGGAAGGCAGCTAGTCTTCCTCTCTCATGCACAAAGGCTGTTTCTGTGACTACCCTGCTGCAAACAGATTCTGGATATGATGCTTCCAAAAGGGACTCAGGAGACAAGACCATATGATCCCACTTCTCAATTCTAAAGTATTCAAATTCACACAAACAGAAAGTAGAAGATGGGGTTGCCAGAGGTCTGGGGGTGGGGAGAAAAGGGCATTGTGTCCTAATGGGTACAGACTTTCAGACTGCAAGATGAAAAAGTTCTAGAGACCCGTTTTACAATAATGTGCATATACTTACTACTACTAAACACTTAAAAATGGTTAAGATGGTCAATTTCAGCCCTGACTGGTGTGGCTCAGTTGGTTGTGCATCATCCTGAAAAGCAAAAGGTCACTGGTTCTATTCCCCAGTCAGAGTGCATATGTAGAAGACACAACCACCAATTGATATTTCTCACATCCATATTTCTCACTCTCTCTTTCCCCCTCCTTTCCTCCTCTCTAAAAATAAATGAATAAACTCTTTTTTAAAAAAGATAGTAAGTTGTATTGTTGTTATCACAGTAATAGTAATACAAAAGACTGGGTATAGGACTCAGGAAGGAAGGAGATAACCCTACCAGCATCCTCTGGCCCACACAAGGATGAGATTCTCTGCCTTCTGCTAATGCACTTTTGCCCATTCTTGCAGGGAAGTTTAAGTTGAAAAAGATATTTTGGATTAAACATTATGAATCAGGAGACTTAAAAATGTTTATACCCTTTGACCTACATATTCCACGGCCTGAAATCAATCCAAATACTGCCCCCCCCAAAAAAAATGCCAGGGAAAAAGATTATTGAAAATATTTCATGGAATTTTAAATTAAGTATTCAGTAATAGAAAAACAAATAAACATAGTCAAATACCATACAACTGTTATAAATTTTTACAAATAATTTACAGCAATGTAGGAAGTACTTATAAAGTTAAGTGAAACAATGATTCAGAACACAAAATTGTATTTACACTTTGATGACAATTAGGTCAAACACAGTTTCAACACAGAATAGGCCTTGGTGAAAATACACTAAAATGTTTCTAGTAGATATTTCTGGTTGGGGCATAGGTGATTATTTTCCCATTTCCTTTTCTCTATTTTCTACATTCCTATATTAAGTATATGTTACTTTATAATGGGAAATGTAACCTATATAAAATACTTCTACTTAATTTCCCTACAAAATTTTCTGATTCCTTTGACTCAAAAAGAGGTGATCTGCATTTAGCTCAAAGCTGCAACAGATTATTACATTAGTGACTTATAAATGTGTTGAAAGCCAAAGGGAAGGAGAAACCATCTTTTAGTAAAAACTTAGAAAGACTGAAAATTCCTGATATATTCCAATACATCTGTGTCTCCTTGCTGCTCTTATGTGGGAAAGAGGAAGCGGATCTTAGCATGAGGAAGTGATATCAAACATTTTAACTGATTATAGGTGCTACAGACGCAAATTAAGACTTTCCCTTTAATTGGGTGTAATCAGTTAAACAAGGTAATAGGCCACCTGTGGCTGAGCTGGAGCCAGGTCCCAGGAGCCCCCAGACCACAGCTTTGGTGTTGAGTAGCCCTAAGGTCAGCTGGGCTTTTGATGCCATATCAAGTTCCACAGCCTGTGTCACAAAGACATAGTCAAAACTTAAGGGTCTTATTTGGCTTGCAATGTGCTAATAAAAGGAAAAAAGGTATGGAGTAGTTAAAAGAATTTATTTCTTTAAAAATAACCAACAATAAAGTGAGTAAAGAGCACTTCCTATGTGCCAAGGACTTTTCTAAGCATTTTATGTATAATTCACTTGCCAACAGGCCTGCAGAATAGATTCTGTTAGCATCATTGTAATCACTTTACAGATGAGGACACTTTACAGATGAGGACACTCAGGGACCATGAGACTGACACAAGATCGCACAGCTTCCAGCAGAGCTGGGACTTGAACCCAGATAGTGTGACTTCATCATCTCTGTTCCTAACTCAAACACCATGCTGCTTCTTCAGCTCTTATTTAGAAATGCTTTCCTGGTTAACTGTGCATTCCAAACACCCCAGAGGCAAGAACCTGTG
This sequence comes from Tonatia bakeri, assembly GCA_004024845.1. Classification (NCBI taxonomy): domain Eukaryota; kingdom Metazoa; phylum Chordata; class Mammalia; order Chiroptera; family Phyllostomidae; genus Tonatia; species Tonatia bakeri. The sequence goes on from PVIA01009638.1 coordinate 52,635, forward strand.
AGTGGGACCATGTTTGCAGGATGTTCCTGCCTCTGCATGGGGGCATAATCACTGTCAGAGCAGCATTTGGGAGGTGAAAAGCCCAATCAAAGTCTGAATCAGCAGACCTAAAATTACTGAGAGACCCAAATGTCACAAACACTTTGCTTACACACATAGCATATGTACTTTGTGTGCGATGCCCAGCTGATTTAGTTAAGGAGCATTTGTGGGGCCCCCACCCCCTTACTCACCTTGGAAGCAGAAAAATGTCCTCATATGGTTTTTCCACCGTGTGGCAGGATTGTCTTTATCACCACTAGGGTGGCATCTGGATTTGTGGTAGAAGGCTTCTAAAACAGTGCATAGTTTCTTGGGCCCATACACTTCTTGGCCAAGGACATGTGCTCCACAATTCATAAGTTTTAAATACATGTGGTTCTGAGTAGTTAGATGGAATTTTGTGCCATCCCACTCTGTTCTGCCTAGGAAGGGAATCCTTCCTGATGCTGGACATCCCTTTGTCCAGCATCTCCACAGTGTTGGTGCTCCCCGACATTAGTCCCTGAGCTGCATCTTTGTTGTCAGACCCACTGTCTCGGTATTGCAGTGCTGCTGCTCGAGTCGCCCTTGTTTGACTTCATAGTGCCACACTCACATAACTTTTATCCCAGTGTATGGCTATAATTGCCCCATTTTATTGTTGTTAATCTCTTACTGTGCCTAATTCATAAATTAAACTTTATCATAGGTATGTATATAGGCAAAAACAGAGCGAACACAGGGTTAGGTACTATGCACTTCTGCAGGCACCCTAAGGTCTTGGAATGTGTCCCCCACAGATAAGGGGGGACTAGTGTATACATAAGTCTTAGCCAATCTCCTATATATGTTGTAAACATCAGATCTTCATCAATGGAAAGAGCTAAACATGTTAAGGTTTTCAATAAAGTCTAATTTTATGAAAGCATAGCCAGCATTTTAGGGGGGAGGGCAATGCCTGCTTGATTGGAAATGCTATCAGAGAAATTCCAGGATTTGTTATATCTTTAAGACAGTAGATAAATGGGACCTAAAGACACTACTGACCAGAAGTAAAAATCAGCCAAACAACCACACAACCAAGAGCAGATGTCTTTGGGATTTCTCCAAAGCCTCGTCAATTCCCATAACTCAAGTGTCATCAGAGGGCTGAGTCTCCAGTCTGTCATCTGTGCCTGTAGTTGGAGGTGTCCAGGGGACTGTGTGCCAGCATCCACACGGAGCCCCTTTTCCCACCCCAACTCCCATCAGGCCCTGACCACTGCATGGCCTCACGCTGCACACAAAGTTTGCTTCTAAGGAGCTGGGCCACCTCCAAAGAGAGCCAGTGTTAGAGCACAGAGTGGACTTTCTGGCTCTTTCAACAGTCCTTGGAAGGGAAGGCTTCAAGGCCTGGGCCCCCCAGGGACATGTCCACTTCAACAAGTCCCTTGTCATCTGTTTGTCCCACACTAACAGAGGTACCAACACTTCAGGCCCTTGTTGACACCACATAGATGTCAGTGAATAAAATGATTTTGTGCCTGCCTGGGTCCCAGAGCCACCATGAGATGAATCCTCTACTCAAGTTTATGCTTCTACAACAGTGAAGGACCCAGACATCCTGCTTCCTCACTTGTGGACTTCAGGGCATCTCTTACTTAATAACACTAACATCTAACACTAAAAATGCTCATTTGTCTTAGCACTGTCTAATAACATACTGACAATAGCACATTTTCTGGTTAGCAGGACTCCAGTTCTGCAAGCCTGAGGCCAAGCACTGCCTCTGTAAAACCCAAGAGAATGGCACTTCAGTTAACATCTCTGGATGCAGGTTATGTGACTGAAAAAAAATGGGCAAAGAAAGGCGCTGAAGGGAGGATTTTGTTTTCCCCAAACATGTTGCAGAGCTTAAACTGGTTACACACACACACACACACACACACACACACACACACCTTTTTCTGGTCAAGGTAGCAAAGGGTAGAATGTTTTGGGATTGGCCTAAGCATCAAGAGTTGCACATATCCTAGCACCCCCATTTTTAGGCTTTTAAAAGCCTGTATATCTGCAAAGACCCTCCAGCTGGTGAATCAGACTGACCACACTGTCCTCCAGCATGGGCAGTGGCCACAACAGACCCATTCCTGGGGACTTGGATGCAGCCAGTGGGTTAATCCCCACTGCACTGAAGGCTGACATGGTGCACACAACCACTTCCCCCTCACAGCTGCTTCAGAATTTCTTGAGCCTGACATGAAGTCTGACCTAACCCTCACCTGTTACAATGTGATTCCACTTCACTCATTCGCTCTGTCAGACAGTCAGCAGATATTCATATTTCTGTTGTCTGCCCATGGGTTCTCCATTGCATGAGGTTCCACACAGCTGGGGTTGTGGGTGCTCACAGCCTAGCCACAGGGTCCACGCACTGGTAAATCTCAAAGCCACGCCACATACAGCTAAGGTCACTTTGGGTGATGAAGACAATAGGGCTCTTGAATCATATAAAGGGAAGCCTTCGAGACCTAGCCCCCCGCCCCTCCCAAGGAAGAGCCCACTCCAACATGTGCCCACTCTAGTTCACGGGGAGAGGACAGAGAGGGTGGCCTCGGGAAGTCTGATTTGGCTTCTGGTCATGGAGAATGATTGGTGTCTTTCTCCTAAGAGGAATTGTCCCTAAACTTCTTCTCTTTTATGTCTCAGTTCAATATTCTAAATTAATTCTTTTTACATCCAACTTTAGCTCTTGGGTCAATGTCATAGCTAAGGCCAGTTCATCCTCTCTCCCTCTACAATACAATATGTTCTATGAGAGTAGACTTCATTCTCTTGCTTGAGCTTCAACGTCTAGTATAATGTCTGGCAGTAAATACTTGTTCAATGAGTGCACATAGCCCATTTCCCCTGGCTTCATTGGGCAAAAGTGGGGGCTGTGTTCATGTTAAATATAAGTTTCTATTAAAAATAATGACAAGGACATCCCACACCTGCCCACCAGGTCTCTCCTGCTCATTGCTGACAGTTCCTGGACATGTCCTCACTGTCTTCGTGAATAAGTTGCTGTAATGCAGTGTGATACTGGAAACCTCGAGGAGCTGAAGTGGTCTGTGCTCCTGGCTGCCCTCTGTGCATCAATGTGTGGCTGTGAGCCATGAAGGGAGAAGAGGACCTCTTCTTCTCCTGGGTAACCTCTTTCCCACAGGCACTGAAGCAGTATGGTTCTGTGCCTTATATTTGGGGATTTGTAATAAAAATCCGCCTTCCCATATTTATTTATAGCTCCTTATTTCCCTTGGACCCAGAACTGAGTGCATGAGGAGCTGGTCTAGAGACAAAGGGCAACATTCAGAATCTCTTCTCTCTGCGGATCAGTGAGACATTGGAATCAGGATAAATTTGTTAGCTCAACTCTCCATTAGATTGAAAGAGACCCGTGAGGCTATTCAGCGACCCTTGTGAAACAGACTGCTCTGTTAGCCTGCCAGACATTACCAGGCACACCTGGATTCCAGCAGTGACCATAGCCAACCCTGAGCCTGAGAGGCACTGTGAAATCCTTTCTTTTAAATGGAAAGTTGGGTTGGCATTGAAACTTATCATGAACCTGACCATGTCTGTATGCCATTCATATCTTACATAATATTCTAGAGTTGGTGTGTGTCCAGTAAGTTCAGTGAACTAAATCATAATCGAGATGACATAGCCCTTGGTGGAACGTGGGAGGACACTTAGCTTCTCTCTAACCCATGGACAGTCTGCCAGGTAAGCTATTACAAAGGCAACTGGGAGGGAGATTGTGGATCTCACAGAAGATACCACCAGCCCTGTCAATACAACTACAGTGAAGACAGCACTATCACTCCTCAGATCAGAAGGACAGCACACTCAACAGAATTTGGATGACATGTCAGGAATCCACACAGGATGCTCACAATTCAACTTTGCTTAACAGATGCTTTATGAGTGTTCTGTGTATAGTAGAAACCCATAAGTAGGTGGAGGCAAATTTTATTTATATTTTGTTTGTTTGCTCAACAATCAACAAATAGTTGTTGGAAGTGTGTTAGGAACTCTTCTAGTCACATTCATAAACAAAAGAGATATGGTCACTATTCTTGGGTAGCTTACCATAAATAAGAGCACGCCTAAGTATAAAACAGATAAATAAGAAGGTCATCTCATAACAAGGTCATGAAAAAATTAAACAGGGCAATATGACATAAAAATTACTAGAAGTACCTGCCCATGTTCATTCCTCTCCCTTCTGTCCCTTGCATTTTCCAGTGCAAATGCTGAAAAAATAAAATGCTTGCATCCTCAACATTCCTTCCTGCTCAGGGTAGAGAATGACATACATTCATGAGTCTAGGCAGAATACCCTGAGGAGGGTTTCCCCATGAAGCCACAGAAAAGGCTCTGACCCTTTGACCTTTCTCATCTCCTAGTCTGGGACACAGACTTAATGCCCAGAGGTGCAGCATCTGTCTGTTGACCTTGACATGATAATCACAAGGAAGAAAGTCAAGATGTTAACGGCGGCAGAGCAGAAAGTTAGCAAGAGCCCATGTCCTTGATGGTGTCACTGAAACAGCCTTGACCCAACTGCCCTGGATATCTTAATATGTGAGACAAACAAAGATTTATCCATTTAGGTCTGTGTTAGGGTTATTCTTATTCTCAGCCAAACACTTCCCTAACTAGCAGAGGGACATGGAGTTGTGGGTGGGAAGCTACTTTAACCAAAACTTTCATGGAAATTTTTTCTGAGGATATGACATTTTAACTGAGACCGGATTGGTCAGAAAGAGCCAACCATGTGAAGATCTGGGAGAAAGAATTCCAGTCAGAAGTAATAGCAGC
>PVIA01009639.1:0-59099 GCA_004024845.1 Tonatia bakeri
GTAGCCTGCATTTGTTCATCTAATTTATGTCCAAAGTCAACCAATTCTGTGAGCTTCCTGATCACCAGTGCTTTGAACTGTGCATCTGATAGTTCAGCTATCTCTTGGTCACTTAAAAAAATTGGTTCTGGGGCTTTCAAATCTGTTTGAGCCATCTTTTTTATTTTCCTTTGGTTTGGTTGTGGCTGTTTCGTAAGGGCGGCGGAGCCTTAGGTGTTCACTAGGGCGGGGCACCCCAGTCGCTGGATTGTGACGTTGTATGTGGGGGTGGGGTCTGAGAGGGAACAATGGTGCCTGCTCCTCTCTCTCTAGGACTTCTGTCCCCTCCAAGGGCTCCCACAAGCAAATTGGGCCCTTCCGGTGCTGGCTCCCGGGCGCGTGGGCTTGTGCACTTTCTCGGACTCTGTGGGTTTCCCCGAGAAGTCTCCTGTGAGGCTGAGACTCTGGCTTTGAATTTCTGTCTCTTGCTTATGCTTTGGCCACAGGAGGGGTAGATTTTTGGTGGCTCCACAGTCAGATCAGAGCTGCAGGGTTTGGCTGCAGGGTTTGGCTGCAGCTTTGAGTTCCTTCACTTATGGCAGCTAGAAGCATGCTTCTCTTAATAGGACTTACTGCCTCATCTATTAATTGGCCAAACAATGATTTATGCCCTCTAACAGGGTCGACGCCTTGGGGCTCTGTCATCAACTCGCCATGAGGAGGACTGTGATGTACATGAAGAAGGTCAGGATTTCTCCTTTAAATCAAGTTGGCTTGTTAAATAGGCAGTTTGAAAACTTTTATAGAAATGTTTGATGTTTAAGAACATGTTCCACATATTTTTACATACCTCAGCATTCTATTATTAGCAAACAAATATCATGTAACACATGATATAAATTTATGACAAATTTAAATTAATTTCTTAGGTAGTCTAAACTTGACATTATATATAGGCTCTTTAAAAAAAAACTAATTTTATTTTTGCCTGGACAAAGTTACATGAATTTACAGTTCCTCATGGGAAATGCCCAAGCACATCCTGGTTGCACTATCTGTTGACCAAGAGGTGAGAAGTCAGATTTCACAGGCTATGGCCCCAAATGGCTCCTTGGTTAAGAACTATGAAGAAAGAGGGCAATGTGACAGGTGCTCCAAGTATGTGCCACCCATTCAACTTCCACGACTACATAGGCAGAGCCAAGTCACTGAGCAAGGGTATGCTAAGGGCTTTCCTTGTATGGGATGGCACCAGGCTTCTTGGGGTGGAATGTGCAGGTGGCAGATCTATTCGTTCAATCAAATTTGGGGAGGGCAGCTCCTGCATAGTATCATTCTAATATGCAGGAAGTTGTAATTACCTGTCTTAGCATCTTTTAAGGGAGAACTTGTTAAGTTACAATAGGAAGATGAGCAAAACAAGAAAAATCATAAAAGTCAAAAGGAGAGTTCGATTTATCGTGGGTAAGACTGTTCAACACACTGAGTACCTGTCAGCAGCCACTACTTATTTATCTGTCTGCCTACTTTCTTCCCCAAAGGAACTAACAAGGCTGCCCACTTTGAAGAACTATTGTTTTAATGATTCAGTGGGCACAGAACATAAAATTTTCATGATCACACTTCCTAAAATAGAAGCATATTCACTTATATTTGAAAGGAATTGCTTTGAGAATCAGAGGGAAAGCAATTTTCCAAGGTTTGTGTCTTTGGATGATTTTTCCTGTTTATCTCCTGTCTAAAAATGACTACTTACTTAGCATATATGCAATTTTTGTGGGCTTTATAAAAATCTTTGCATTCTAACCGAGAAGAGTGAAAAGAACATAATGGAGATAAATAAAATGAATTACTCGTATTAGCATTTTGCATGAGATTTGAGATAGTTTGGCAGCAAACATAGATGAAAACTACCACACTGAAAATTTCTCAGTTGTGCTATTCACATATTTGGGACAGTGTGCAAACGCTGTATAGGAGCTGCAGAGATTGCAGCCAACCGGAAGCCAACTTGGGTGGGCGCAGGAGGAAGAGCGCTGCACGCCACGGAAATTACCACTGAAATGTGAACAAAGAAATCTTCTTAATTATAAACCATCAGAGCTTCATTTATCTAAATCTGAATAACAGAATCACTAGAATAGTGCAAGTTCAAATGAAGGCTCCAGCTGAAAAATCTTCCACAGTATCTGCTCAGTTTAAAAATTATTCATGAAACTTCCTCAGTTGTGGCGAACTATTAGCTGTGAAGATGGGGAGCCATCTCTTGCTCCGGCGTTTCACTGAAATGTTCTCTTTGCTGAGTGGGCTGGAGTGGGAACCGCTGCCCATGAAAGGCCCCACTGATGGGAGAGTTCAAGGCTCCCTTTTTCAGGGGGCCTTTGGATTACTGAGAATGTTTCTTGAAGATTGAATTCAAAAATTCTGCTCTAAGTCATTTGTTTTCCTTTCAGACATGACTTGAGAAGAGAAACTAAGATATATGACTTGTTGTGCTTCCCAATAACTGGCCTTTTCCGCCAGAAGTGAATGCATTTCTCCCTTCCTTGACCAATACTAATTTTTAGCACTGGCGTGGTAAAGGGGACCCGTTTTCAAGTCCTAGTGCAGCCTCGTGACCTTAGCCAGCAGCTTAACCCCCTTTGCCCTCAGTGTCCTTATCAAAAAAATTAAATGTGCTAGGGGCAATGATGGTGAGGATCCATTGACTCTAAAGTGCTTTAATGAAATGACCTGAAGAGTTCCAGGAGATGCAGTTATGAGGTGGGTGAAGAGACTCACAGTCTCCTTGAGATATAGGCACAAAGCCCATAGAGGAGGAGGAAAATCTCTGAATAAACCAGTTTAAAAGCATTGGACCAGATTTTGAAGTAGTATTCTCTGCAACAAAATTACCTTTCAACCAAAGTTTGAAATATACTTGGATCTTTCATAGGATGGTTTAACTCATAGTTTATTCATTGCTTCTTGGTAAGTTCACAAATGGCTTTGAGAAATTCTTTCATGAATAAAACCATGATAGAAATGACATATCCTTATGGCTGTGTAACTTTCTGAGAGGATCAAAAGATTGCAGGAAAGAAAAAGGAAGGAATATATTGCAAGAGAAGTGGTCTGGCCACTCAGGTTGCATTTGTTCGTATTCATGTGCAGTCTTAAGAGAAAGTGAGCCCTGGCTGGCATAGCTCAGTGGATTGAGCACGGGCTGCGAACCAAAGCATCGCATGTTCAATTCCCAGTCAGGGCACATGCCTGGGTTGCAGGCCATGGACCCCAGCAACTGCACATTGATGTTTCTTTCTCTCTTTTTCTCCCTCCCTTCCCTCTCTAAAAATAAATAAATAAAATCTTAAAAAAAGAGAGAGAGAAAATGAATATAGTCTGAATCAAATGTTTAGAATATTCAGTTCAAATTATCTGTGTATTTGCAAATATTTTAAGGGAAAAAGTAGAAATAGTCTAAAATAAATGCAAACCAATCAAAGACTGTGCTCTAAAAGGACCTACACTTTCCCAAAAGAACTTGCCGTCATCACCCCAGACCTAACAGAAGAATGACAGTCTAGCCAGCTACCTTCTAAAACAGGGATGTCAAACTCATTTTCACAGGGGGCCACATCATGCTCGTGGTTGCCTTCAAAGGGCCGAATGTAATTTGAGGACTGTATAAATGTAACTACTCCTTAACTAGGGGCAAGGACTTGGAACTGCTGCCAAGTAGAAACGAGGTGCCAGGCTGGATAAAACAAGGTGGAGGGCGGGATTCAGCCCATGGGCTTGTGTTTGCCACCTCTGTTCTAGAGGAAACCCAGGACAGGGTTGGATACACAGATTATTAATTTGTAAACTCCAATAGAATCCATCTGTAGAAGCTGGAGTTCCATGATCTTCCTTCGTAACTGTTTCCCTGGCAAGTTAACCTTAAACTCATGGAAAACAAACTCATTCAGCTCAAGGCTCACCATTCCTTTTAGGATCTCCTAGTAACACATCAGCTAAATTTTTCTTTAAAGAGAAGCAATGTTTATTACTTTAGGTCTCATTTTTCTCTAGTTGGGATTAATTTCCATGAGTTGTTTTGCTACACTGGACCCCAAGAGTACACCACTCACCAATGCAGGTCACGGCATGCAGTGCGGTGGCCCCAGCACAGGCCCCCGGCGGTCCTGTGCTTCCCCCAGACTAACCACGAGTGCCTGCATCCCAACTGCCAACAGTCTGCCTCTGTCCTCCAGCCAACTGTGAAAAGCCTTTTATTTTTTAAACAGAAATATTTATTTTTGACAAATGAAAATTATATTTAAGGCATAAAATACGCTTTGATATATGCATTGTGAAATGATTATTGCGACCAAACTAATGAGCATATCCATCACCTCTCGTAGTTACCCTTGTGTGTGTGTGTGTGTGTGTGTGTGTGTGTGTGTGTGGTGAGAACACCTGAGACCTACTCTTGGCAAATTTCGAGTGTATGACACATTATCAACCATGGCCACCATGCTACACATGAGGTCTCCAGGACTCACTCATCTTATGACTGTAAGTTTGCACCCTCTGGTCACTATCTCATCTCGCTCTTCACTCTCCAGCCTCTGGTAATCACCATTCTGTTTTGTTACTATGAGTTTGACTTTTCTTTAAAGGTTGGTTCTACATGTAAGTGAGATCCTGTGATGTTAGTCTTTCTGTGTCTGGCTTATCTCACTCAGCATAATGTCCTCCAGGTTCATCCATGTTGTTGAAAATGGCAGCATTTCCTCCTATTTCAATGCTGATAACATTCCATTGTATGTATATGCCACAATTTCTGCAAAGTCTTTTAATTAGGTCTTTTTTAGGTGCGCTGGTCCCTTTTGTCTGGAGCCATGACTGGAACAACCACTCGATGAAGAAGGCCCACAGCAAACGTGGGCTCCGTGGAGCCGTGGCCAAGACACATTGTGCTCATCAAACACCCCAGGGGCTCCTCTGCCTTCTCCAGCCCTGCCTGCCTTCAGGTCAAGAGCCTAGTTCTGGTTCCTGGATCGTGAGCAGGAGTGATGTGTGTACCTCCTCTACCACCCCTTCCCTTGCTATGGAGATGTTGAAGCCATGTGTTCTCTAAGTTTCTGATGGCTACATGCTGGATCAAAACCATCAGACCCAGATTAGGCTTTACTCTAGTGAAAAATAAACCTTGACTGCCTTATGCCATGGGAATTTAGGATTTTCCTATCAGAGCAACTAACATTACTTATTCTGGCTAATCAGAGCCTCGCATAATATAGTATCCAAATTTACAATGAGAAGGAACTAGTGTTATCTCACAATTGGGAGAGTTATTTGTGCTCTTGGTGACCTTGGGCGAGAGGTCCATCTTACAGATGTGGAAACTGAGGCTTGACAGGAAGGAACCCAGCTAGTAAATGGTGGGTTGAACTTTCAACCTAGGGTCCAGTGTCACAGTCTTCAAGTGGTTTTTTTTACTAGATCTCTGCTCTCTCAAAGTTTAGTGTGCAGCAGAATCACGCTTATTAAAAATGCAGATCTCTGGTCCCCACCCTCAGAAGTTCTGATTCAGAGACTATGTGGGGTCTGGAAAGTGCATTTTAAACAAATTCCCACATGATCCTGATGTCACTGTCCCAGGGACCACGTCGTGGGGGCCACTGCACTGCACCACCTTGCTTCTCACATTACATCAGGCACAAGTGCCTTGAGACCCAACCTCAGTGTCAGGTGCTACAGATCTTCCTACTTACTTCGAACAGTGGTACTGAGATGTAATAAAAAGCCCACTTAAGTTCAAGATGGAAGAAAATTTCCCATTCCTTCCATGGCTTATCTCTCCCTTGGGCACATTTGCCCACACAAGCCTGAGCCACTGATCTAGAACTCGCCATCCCACACGGTCCCTATCCAACCATAGGCACCTGGGAGAGAAATGCTCTTCAATGGAACAGCTAAACAAACAACACAATTTTATCAGCACATTTGCCTGCAATAGGAAAATCTTAGATTTTGAAGACATGTTTCTCTTTGCCACTTAACTCTAAGATAATTAGCTTAGTTTCCTCACCTACAGAATGGGATTCCCAACAGCAGCCACCTTGCAGAACTGCGGTGAAGATTATCAGGTGAGGTGCTGACAGGAGGACACTTTAGCCAACAGCAAAGGGCCCTAAAGCCTTAGATGTCATGTCAGAGACCGTGACATTATCTAAATGGTCATCTCTAAACATAGGGTGGTTTTTCTTCTAATTAGCCAAATATTCTAAGAAACAGGGCCGTTCTTTCTGCCATATGCTAAGATTAACAACAAACAAGAATGAATAATAAAATCATAGGAAAACTAAAATGCTCCCTTTATCTGTTTCAGGTCAAGAGGAACCTCTGAAAATGTGGCCGGACAGTAGCCTGGAGGATTTGCCTATTCACTTAGTCTGGGAACACCCCCCCGGACCTCAGTTTTGAAAAGCTGCTGGAATAATCAACCATTTACAAAAACTATGAAAGAGAAAACAAAATAAGGCTCCCTATCTCCCCATGATCAAACTTTTTAAAAAAACCTTTGCATGTTTCAAATACTGAGATCGATTCTGTTCCTGCTGAGTGAAAAGCAGCTCCCTTGTCCTCCACACTTACTAAATCACTAAAAAATGCACAGGCAAGTGGGCCAGCTGCGAGGCACAGACGGAGAGCTCTGGAAGTGCCTGACAAGACGTGGCTTTGTTCCTTGACATCCAGTGTCGGGCTTGCAAACTGTGACTCCTGCATGTCAGGGCTCAGAATTGCGTCTTAGTAACACAGTGTCAAGAGCTCAGTTTTACCGCATTTCCTAACAGCTGGAGGCTGGGGTGAGAGGGCACAAGGCTGTAAATGCCCCTGTAAGGCTCTGAGACATGTCCCATGGCTGAGGGTCCCCGTGACAGGCATGACTGGTGCCTCAATGCCCTCTCCTCATGTGGGTTTGAGGTTTTATTCCACCTCCTCTGAATAGCCTCACTCAAAGCTTCCTGGGACAACTTCCTCGTCTTCCACTTAAGAAAACAAACAATAAGCATGTGACTGTTCTGCACTTTCTGTCAGACAGGGAGTGCTGTGGTCTTGACTCAGCTCCGCACCTTTCAGAAGATGTCGGCATTTCTAAGGGGCTTTTAAAAAGAGTTTTCTATTTTGTGCAGTGAGGTAATCGGAGATGTCAAACAATCTGAAAGTAGCTCAGCGACCTGAAGAGCTGACATGTGTGTTCTGTGAACGTTGCAGGACTCAATAACTACATTCAAGTCATGTTTTGCTTGTTCCATCCCTCCATCTCAGCTTGGACACTAGTGTCTAATTCTAGTTTTGTTAATGGGAGGCCTCAGAATCCACAGAAAAGACCACCAAGCTGAGCCATTCCCATCCAGGTTTTGTGGATGGAGGATGAGTGGACCCAGGTGCCCTCCTTTCATTTCTCCCAGGTCCCCTGTAAGCTGTGAGCTGCTCTGTGATGATGATGAGGACGATGAGGGTGCAAGGGCCAGGTCTACTCCAAAGCTTCACTCAGGTCTGTTTTCTTCCCTTTTTTCTTTCAAGCGATTCACAGTGATACATACCCAGGGTACACTAAGTCAGTCAAAGTTGAATTGGATTCATAATGCCTTTGATTGTTATTCCTATTTTTAGAAAGTGCTTCTGTAGCAGAAGAAATTACCTAGCTTGGGGAGATGCCAGCTCACACCTAGCATTACTCCTTAGGTTTTCGGAGGAGACGCCATTTGCCACCTTGGAGTGAGACTCTGGTATGCCCGACTCAGCACCACTTTTCCCAAACCGTAAACAGTACTCTAGCTACAGTTAGAAGTCAGGATTACTGTATTTTATTCCTTGTGCTATGGGCATAAAACTGGACTTCAGTTTTCTCCCTTGAACATTGTATTGTGATTTAAAAAGCACAAAATCCTCTGCCCATGTTATTTTATACACTGCCTTTAGTGACTGTAGTGTGAACTCATTAGGAACATAAAATGCAGATTTAGAATAATACCCTTTCTAGTATATTATTAATTTCTAAGTAAGAAAGAATACCAGGTTAGGTTTCATGGGATGATCAAGCTATTATTTGTCTGCCTTCCCTCTCTCACTCACCAGCCTCCTGCCACCAGAAAGACTGCAGCTTTTCATTCGTAAACATTCTGAAAACCATCTGACTAAATTCCTGAAACAGAGCAAGTTGGGCCTCAAATTCTTTTTAGCAATGTGGTATGTTGCTTTAATGATCAATCCACGCAAATACATTCAAATTAATTTAGATTCCACAAGGTGCTAATTCCAAGTCGCCTCAGATGCACACCTGCACATCCTCACATTCCCATTTAGCACACACACGAGTTCTGTCTCATCACGCTGTCAAACATGGAGCGCGCTCACACAGAATTATACTGCACTCAGGAAACACAAGAGCTTCGGGACCAGAGGTTAGAACCAGGGGCCCAGGCTCACACACGGTCCTTGGGTTGAATGGAGTCCAGAAATACATGCTGCCTGTTCTGTATAATGTTTGCAATTTTTGGAATTCTCATGAAAAAATCCAGATTTTTCTTCAGAAAACCTGACAAACTGGTCATCCATCTTTACAAAAAAACAGGGCACTGAAGCTGAACAGTGGCAGCCCCTACAGAAAGGGATGGACTTCCCCTCTCACCCACTTCTTAACACTCCCTGTTAACAATCTGCCTGCTTCAAACTATCAGCACCTATTATAAGTTCAGCACCTATTTGGTCTTGGAATACATTTTAGGTTGTAGCCCCCTGTCTAGGTAGACCGACTCTATGCTTCCCCAAATGTTATGAATTGAATTGTGTCTCCTCAAATTTATATGTTGAAGTCCTGATCCCCAGTACCTCAGAATGCGACCTTATCTGGAGCCAAGATCTTTATAGAAGTAATCAAGTTAAATTAACAGGGTCATTAGGGTGGACCCTAATCCAACATGATTGGCGTCCCTACAAGAAGGGGAACACTGGATGCAGAGACACACATGGAGGGAGAAGTGAAGATGAGGGCAGAGATCGGGGTGACGTGTCTACAAGCCAAGGAACACCTAAGATTGCCTGCAAACCCCCAGAAGCAGTCAAGAAGTCGGGGATAGATTCTCCTTCACAGCCTCAGAAGGAACCAACCCTGCCAGCAGCCTGATCTCAGACCTCCAGTCTCCAGAACTGTGAGACAATAAATTTTTGTTGTAATCCACTCAGCCTGTGGTGCTTTATTATGGTTGCTCTAGAACACTAACACTCCAAGTAGCTCAAATTAAGTATCTTCCTTTGATCATTGAGAAGAATCCTGAGTGAGTGGCTTCAGTCACTGGCTACGTCTCATCTAGAAGAAGGACAAGGGGAAACATTCTTTCCAAAACCAGGCAGCCAGGTTTCCAAGATCTTCCTCACAGAGATGTTTCTAATGATAAGTGGGAACTTATACCTTCTCCAGCTCAGGTAGGTGCCGAAAAATTTCTGATCAACCATGACTGCAAAAAGATGATAGCAGTTCACCACTGAGCAGGTGGGTGATATTTTAGTGCTGAAGAAATATTGTAGGGGAACGAGTATGTCAGGGATGCAGAAAATGCCCGAATCCTCATTTACTCCTGAACTTAATTTAGATTACATACTCCTACATATACACTTCAAGACACCTTCTGCTTTATTTTTCTTCTTAGGCTTTTTCTGCCTCTGTCTGATCCAAACATTACTGAGGGCACTGGGTGGGGGGGGGGCGGGCTGAGGGAGAAGGCTGGGCCGGCTGGGTCTGAAGAGCCAGCAGCCCTCCAAGAGGAGGCCTAAGTGACTGGCTGTTGAGTAAGGTCATGTTTCAGGTCACGGTTCGGTCTTAGTTCCTTTCTTTTAAAAAAAAGTAGTCCTGGTGACTTACAGAATGATTCACTTTCTGAAATGTTCCAGAAACAAAAGCATTATTTATTTTTTCTCTTGCTTTTTATTGTTCACACTATTGCAGATGTCCCCATTTCCGACCCTCACTTTGCCTACCTGCACCCAGCCCCTAGCCCCCTTCCCTCTGGCCATCACCACACTGTTTTGTCCGTGAGTACACACATGTTCTTTGGCTAATCCCGTCACCTCCTTTTATCCAGGAGCCCCTCCTCCCCTCTGCAGCTGTCAGCTATGCATCACACTTCCTTTCAGTACCCGAAGACCCCACTAGCAGTGGTCCTGAGCTCCATCCTCTGCGGGATTTCACTTCTTCAACCAATCCATGTCCCAAGCTGCAGAGCGGAGAAGGGCCTGAAGGGGCTGCTCTGGCTGACCAGGACAGGTCACCCTGAGAGGTCACCCTGACTACGAATATTCAGAAGCATGGCTCCATGTCTAATTTTTATTTTTTTAAATAGTTGTTAAAAATATTTTATTTATTAATTTTTAGAGAGGGGGAAGGGAGGAAGAGAGGGAGAAGAACATCAATGTGTGGTTGCCTCTCCCACGTCCCCTACTGGGGGACCCAGGCATGTGCCCTGATTGGGAATCAAACCAGCGACCCTTTCGATTGCAGGCTAGCACTCAATCCACGGAGCCACACCAGCCAGGGCTAATTTTTTAAATGATAATTCTTAAGGGGATGGTAAATTGGATTTCAAATAAATGAAATGGAGTCATGTGGATTGACTAGGACTCTGGGGGAATAAAAGTTTTGGTAAATTAAGGGAAGCAGAAGAGGATCTGATGGTTACGATGGCAGTTAGGCTGACCAGTTACAGGGTTCTGGTTGAAGGGCCCTGAGACAACACACAGAAAGAAAGCAGCTTGGTTTTGCACTTGGTGGGAGACTCTGCCAGGGAGAGGAATTGTCCTGAGATCTCCACATTTCCCCTGATTAGAGGTTGCTGGAGATGAAAAGACCCACTCACACAGCTCTGAGCAGGGACCCCCGGACCTGTGACTCTAAGCTTTTTGAGGATTCCATCAGTGAAAATCTAAGCATGTCCCCCTACCCACCTCATATCTTTACTTAGAAGTTATATACAAGCACTACTGCACTAATATACCGTGCACACTATAATATGGGGAGAATCAGCTTAAAAAGAATGATATAAAATGAACAGAAGTTCTACTATTTTCATCCCCTACACACCCGAGTAGATGGCTTCGTTCGTCCCTTGGTTCTCTGCACCCACCTGAGTCCGTACAGTGGCCCCCACTTATCTGTTGGGGATATGTTTCAAGACCCCTAGTGGGTGCATGAAACCATGGGTGGTAATGAAACCTGTATGTACTGTGTTTCTTTCCTAGGCATATACACCTATGATAAAATTTAATTTATAAATTAGGCACAGTAAAAGATTAACAACAATAACTAATAATGAAATGGAATAGTTATCATAATATATAGTGATAGAAGTTATGTGAAGGTGGTCTCTTTCCCAAAATATCTTATGCTGTACTCACTTTTCACTTAAAGAAAGTATTTTATGGCTTCTCTTTGGCATATGGCAATTACTAAGTAAAATAAGAGCTACTTGAATGCAAGCACCATGATACCTAGATAGATCTGATGACCAAGACAGCTGCTAACTGCCTGATGGGTGAGGAGTGCATCCAGTGCAGAATGCACTAGCTGAAGGGGTGATTCATGTCCTGGGCAGGAGAGAGTGGGCAGAATGAGATTTTAATGCACTATTGGAGTGGTGTGCAATTTAAAACTTTAAATTGTTTATATCTGAAATATGCCATTTAGTATTTTCAGACTGTGGTTGACTATAGATAACAGAAACCGCAGGAAGCAAAACCACAGATGGGGGAGGGACTACTGTATACAGTAGGGCAGAGTCACACGCACCCAGCTGATCATGTACATGTCTCAAAGGCAGCCCACACTTCTCAAATGGTTGGCTAAAAGAGTTATGATCAAAACATCCAGATGATTTGGTGACTGAGAGTTAGGGGGTTCTGCCTAACAGCATTAGTGAGAAAACTTTTTGGAAGAGCAATATTTTGGTGTTTTTACATAGAAACTCTGCCTTAGCACTTGACATCCTTTACTTAATATTTCTGCTCCCCACTTCCAATGTGGGATTATTCTTGGAGTGATGAATTTTTTAACATTATTAAAATTGTCAGGCTAAAATTATGTTTTGTATCTTTCTTACTCCATGGGGACTACAGACTTGACCACATATTTTTCAAAGAATTTAAGATTTCCAGCATGTGTTCGCTACTTCAAATGGCCAAAGAACACCCCAGCCTTGTAGCTTCAGAAATGCAAACTTTACAATAGATTCCTACATCCTTTTAGTTACTTTGTACCATAATGAAGCTCAGTATTTTTTTAAAGATTTTTTAAATTTATTTTGAGAGAGAGGGATAGGGCAGGAGAGAGGGGAAGAAACATCAGTGTGTGGTTGCCTCTTGCACATCCCCAACTGGGGACCTGGCCCACAACCCAGGCATGTGCCCTGACTGGGAATTGAACCGGCAACCCTTTGGTTCGCAGGCCGGCACTCAATCCACTGAGCCACACCAGCCAGGACTGAAGCTCAGTTTTTGCACAGAGTGATCAGATGATTTAATCTAATCTCCTTGGTTTATGTCATGATGACCCAGGGAGGGCAAATGAGTACTTAGGAAACAGAAGACCCAGAGCTAGAGCCCAGGGTTCTGGTGCAGTTTAGTTCTCTCTCCACCACTGTCGCCTCTGGTTCTCAGATTTCCCCTTCGTCTGCTCTGGCTTCAGGATACATGTGTAAGCCCCTTGGGTGTGAATCAGTGGCTGCACTCTCTCAAGGGAGACCTTAAGGTGCAGAAGTGGCCTATCCACCTGACTTTCTCAACTCTGTACAACCTTGTCAGACTGCAAAACACTCCTATAGGCCCAGTTCTTAGAATCTGGCTAGAGAGGCCAAGGGTCTTGATGCAAGGAAAGGAACGTCCCAGGAGAGAGTGCACAGAGACAAAGTGGACTCAGCGCAAGGACGTAGGCAGCTTGACACCTTGAACATGCCCAACACTCTCCTCTGCAGTTCTGCCTTTTGCTCCCTAGTCAGTGTGTCTTCTCCTTCTAATGACCAGGGTGACTGGGTTGGGAATGTATGAGTATAATGATAAAACATTAGTGGATTTTATGAATTCTAAGCAGCATTGAAGTGCTGTTAGAAGAGGAAGAGTTGGTTGGGAAAGGGTTGATTTATAAGGATAAGGCTTCAAATGCAGAACACCTTTTGCACTGCATGGATGCTCTATGTCTCTTCCCACCTCTGAGTTTTGTTACCACCACTGCAAGACAGTCATGGTTGAGGTATGTGAATATGGATTCACGCAGGAGGAGCTGGCAGCTGCCTCTCTTTTTGGGAGTATGTTCTGGGACAACAATGGCCTTTTTGTCAGTTACTTCCAGGTGGAATGGCTCTACAGTGGACAAGCTGAATGGCTAGCCACATACATCTGCACCAGACCCACATATCTACTTTCTATATCACCCATCCTTCCCTCTCTCCACAGAAGATGGCAACTTGGGCAGCCAGATGTGCTGGCATCTCACATCTGTGGAATAGCCTTCCATTTATGCATATACCTGGGGCTCGGCTTGTACTGTAGCAAAGCTGGGAAAATGAGAAGTGAAGGCAGAGAAATGTAATAAAGGATGCCCGTACTCAGATGGTGGAACTGAACTTTGTCTGAGAAGAGGGGCTGGGGTCAAGGAACTGCTCCTTTTCTCTTTCCTAGACTCCCCCTAACCCCCCTAAAAAAGCTCTATTTATATTATGTATAAAACTAAACAGCTTCAGGAATCATCTCAGAACTATATCCACACGCCCATCCCACCCTCAGAGAGGAGACTTGGCTATCTGCAGCCTAGAAGAGGAGAGCTGGGGATCCCAGGATCATTGTCTGCAAGCACCCTAAAGCATGCATGGTAGAGGCATGAGGCTTTGAATAGGAGCAGAAAAAAGAGAACAAGACTCATAGGTGGGAGTTGCATGGACACAGAGTTTAGTTCAATAGAAGGAAGAATCAGGCTCTCCCTCAATGGGACAGGCTCTCCAGTGCTGTGAATAGCTATCACTGAGGCATTCCTTCAGAGAGATCTGGATGACCAAAGTGTAGATGTGCACCACACTCTCTGACAGACGGGGAAGGGGGCAGGGGCAGTAGGTGGTTAGATATTTTCATTCTACGATTCTCAAGACTACGCAAGGCAAGGAGAAATCATTCACCCGTGTTAGTTATTTTACATAGTAAGATTAAAACAACATACTCCACGAGGAAACCAAGTCAATTATGAGATACAAGCTGTCCTTAAGAAACAAGATAGATCAGGTAGGAGGGCAGGATCCCAGTGTCCCACTGCATGGCACCCGCGCCTCCACAACCTCTGTAGGTACCAGTGTCCTCCCGGTACTTGTGTAGATGATAATGAAAGCTACTGGGATGAGGGGGCTGTTGGGAGAAGAAAATTAAATAATCACAGGTAGCTGAATGTTTGCTATGGGCTAGGGACTGTTTTAACAGCTTTACTTACATTATTTAATTCCTACAACTGCACATTTTACAAGTACAGAAACATGGGCAAAGAGAATAAGAGAGTTACTCATGGTTATACAGCTAGGGAAAGGGAAAGCAGGATGAAACCCGGGAGATGTCTATGCATTGCACCCAAACACTTAGCACAGCGCCTGGGACAAAGTGGGAGCTCATGTGATGACTGCTATTATAGAGAGTTGGAGCAATATGGTAGCAAGTGGAGGGGCCCTCTGTACAACTGAAGTTCTGTATATCTGGTGTTCTCATCTGTAAAGAGGGCATGAAACAGCCATTTCTTAGGAAGCCTCAAACATTAAGTGATTTAATGCATGTGAAATGTTTAGAAAAATGCCAGGCAAATAATAAGTGCTCCACTAATGTAAGGTAATATCGTACAAACATACCCTAGATTACAAACACACACAGGTATGCAGTACAGTAATATAGCATACCCGATGCCTTTGTCTGTGATGTCCATACAAAAAGGGCAATCACTCAGGAGAGTCACAGTTTAGTGATGAGGTATCATTAACTGCCACTGACATCTTCTGGTTGTACAATATAGAAGAAAAGGTGTTTATTTGATTGCTTGGTGCTTAACCAAACCACAACTCCTATGTACAGAGGCCCTTAATTCTACTGGATAGTGGTGATCTTTTACAGGTGGTTCTTGTCCCGCAAACCTGACTCTCAGCTTCTCCCTGAACCTCAAATAAAATGAAATTTCCCAGGTTTGAATGGGTGAAGGAGAGGGCACTAGAGAAGCTAACCTGGAGAAGAAATGGAATGTTTTCCACTGACTTTTTCTGCAGTACGCTCTTCAAGAGACACCCAGAACTAAGCTGGGGACAGAGACTGAAGCCTTCTACCAAATATCTGTAGAGCTGGTGGTTCTGCTGTCCTACCTGGTGAGCTTGCTGCCAATCTGCTGCCTCAGCTCCAGTCTTTCTTCATCTGTCTGCCTGGGAAGGATGTTCTTTTCTTCCAGCTCTCGCTTGGAGGGCCTGTTGCTGAGTTTGATGGCTAAGGAGTCCTTTCTGCACACCTTCATGGCCAGGGAGCCTGCAGGAGGGAGACACAAGTTAATAATGCTGGCACACACGTGTGTGGGCCACAAGGTGAAAGGCAGGAAGACAATGGGGTTAACACCTGAGAGTGGTCAAGGCCCCAAAGGGCGCTTCCATAGAGTTCCTGGTCAACATGTTCCATACCCCACTCAATGTGTTGAGCATGTGAGGAGCACATGGGGAGCCTGCAACTAGGTTTTTGCTCTCCAGGAACTTCCAGCGTGCAGGCAACATCATAAAGGAGAGCAGGACAGACTGCAGTGAAGAGAATGCAAAGCAGGGAGGACAGAGGCCTTCAGTAACTGTGGGCAGCTTCACAGAGCAGGAGGGGCTGGCGCCTGCAGGACAAATGGGATGCGTGCAGACAGCAGGTGGGTGGGCATCTGCATGTGGTGGAGAAGCCCAGTAATCACAGGAGACAAAAGAGACCAGTGCCTGTGGAGCATGGGGGTCTGTGAAGGGAAGTAAGGCTGGGCAGACAAAGTGGGGTCTGTTTGGGGTGGGAGTGAGTCCACTAGAACAGGCCATCTTCGGGGACTGTTTTTTTCTCTTCAGTGTAAGAGGTTCTGAACAGCCAGCCAGGGCAGGGCTTCCTTCTGCCTGGAATAAATCCGTGGTTCTCAACCAGGGGTGATTTTGTTCCCTGAAGAGACACTTGGCAAAGTTTAGAGATATTTTTGGTTGTAAAAACTGGGGTGCAGGGGAGGGTGCCCCTGATATCTAGCGGGCAGAGGCCAGGGATGCTATTAAACACCCTGCAGTGCACAGGACTGCCCCACTGCAAGGACTTGTCTGGTCCGAACTGTCACCTGTGCTGAGGGTGAGCAACGCTGGTCTAAAACCTTCAGTTCTCTGGGCAGGAAAACAGCGCTCAGTGGCTGAGCAGCCGCTCCTCCCACTCATGGATCGTTTGGGCCTTGGGCTGCCCTCTGTGGTCCTCTCCTCGACATTTCATTGCTCACCAGGGCTCTCACCAAACAGGAGAACGAGACTGGGAAGCAGTAAGTTTGGGAGATCCCTCTGAATTTATGTAGTACTGGTGTATTTTTCTTTCTTCCCTGGTATTAGAACATGGGCTTTGCCATGTGACGTAGTGGGAGTCAAACCCTAGCATTGCCACTTGGCGGATGTGAGGCTCCGGGCAGGTCACTACCCTCTCCCTTTCCTTCCCTTCTCTGTAAAGTGGGGCAACAGTGTCAATGCCACTGGGTGTTGTAAGGTGTAGGTCACAGAATAAAAATCTTAGTATGTGAAAAGCTGCTATAGTATAAATTAATTTATTGACAGAATGACAGATTTTGACCTTTGCTTCCTTCATCTCTTCTCCCTTGGCACATTTGAAGGCCTTAAATAAGAAATTTAAATTCAGGCCTTCTAAAGTTACTGCAGTGTGCTTAAAATGAATTTGCTGCACACACAATGGTGGGTATATCTGAGTATTATGTAGACTGGAATTGAAGGTTAGGGTCCCCACCCCTTTTTTAGGGAGGGGCTGCTGCCCAAGGGAAACAATCAAAGAAAGGAAGAGCCATCTAAGAAGTAGTAGGTGGCAGCACGATATAATTTATAGATTTATGAGGATTTTTAGAGGACGCCTACACTTCCATTTTACTGATGAAAAAGCTAAAACCCTGAGAGGTTAATTGAGCTGCCTTGTGACCCAGGGCCAGATGACACCAGACCCTGAATTAGAACCAGAGTGCAAGGCAGCTCAGCAGTGCTCTTTCTGTCAGCCCCCCACCCCAGCTGAAGAGTTGGGTGCACGCACTGGTATACAATGAGCTGTCATCGTCCTCTTCATCCTCCTCCTCCTCCTCTTCTCTTGCGTACAGGCAAGAAGAGTCTTCATAGTCTGATTCATGAGGCACATTTTCTTTATTGTCATCACATTCGATCACAACAGTTGGCACTTGTCTTATTTCTGGAAGGCCCAGAGGTCCTGCTTTTGTGATACTGTCACCCGAGTGCAAACCAGAGCTGTGGTACGAAGTGGAACAGGGAACCCGCTGCTCAGAGCTGTTTAAAGAGAAGGAGGAAGGGAGACATTCATTCTGGCTAGAGTCACATAAATGCATCAGAAACCTTTCAAAACTCAGTTGTCCAGTCCTAAGAGACAAAGGGTCTCCAGGGCAATCGAGATCTCATTTCTCATCTTACAGCTAAACATCTGAAGGACAGCACAATTTTCTAGTAGTGGCATAGCCTAGGGAAGAGGAATTCTAACCCCCTGTGGAGGGATGGTGGTGGTGCTAGCACAACAATGGGAATGCACTCAATACACTCAACTGTACGCTTCAAAGAGTTAGAATCGTATTTTTTTTGTCCTGTGTATTTAAAATTAAAAAATAAAAACACAAAATTGAAAAAATTTCATTCCATAGGTTCCTCTGGTTAAGATCCATACCTCCAAGTGCCAGAGGAAAGCTGCTTTGCCACCCACAGGCCTCACAGGAGGAGTAAAAGGATTGCTTTGATGGAGAAGCTAGAGGCCCAGAAAGATACAGTGCATGAGGTGCTAGCTTTCGAAGGCATGCAGTGTGGTCGGGAGGGGCTGAGTGAGGGACAGACTGCTTTCAGTCTGGGTATGGTGATCGGGGAGAGAAGCCGTGGGACCACAGGGCTGGCGACCCATTTGGGAACATCAGGGTGGACGTGGTCAAGGATGACTCAGAGAGGGTTCTCTCCCCGGGAGGGTGTCAGATGCTCAGCAGCCACAGGTAATGATAGTCTGTTTTTTTTTTTTTTTTGTGGGTCAATTTTCCAGGAAGCAATGATGATGATATTCTTGGTCCTTTCCTTTTTAAATTGAGCCAACTCTGATAAAATGTATTTTTTAATTAAAAATGATTTGCTTCATAAATAGAAGCCATATATGTTCATTGTAGGAAAATTAGGAAGTGCATAACATCAAAACTAAAGAAAATAAAGTAGTTATTTTCTTAATAGAGTCTACCTGGGCTCCCAGAGAAATTTAAATCCGTTTCATGACAGGCTCTGAATGAAGCTAAGCAAGAATCATGGGCCAGAAATACATAGTTAAAGTTTCTAACTCATTTTCAGGTTAACTGGGAGAAGAATTTGTACTTTTCATTTAGGGCAAGGGTGTCAAACTCATTTTCATAGGGGGCCACATCAGCCTTGTGATTGCCTTCAAAGGGCTGAAATAATTCTAGGACGGTATAAATGTAACTACTCCTTAACTGTTAAGGAGTTGAAATTACATTCGGTCCTTTGAAGGTAACTGTGAGGCTGATGTGGCCCCCGGTGAAAATGAGTTTGACACCCCTGATTTGGGGAATTTCTCAACATAGAAAACTCAATGCAGTTTCCTCCCCAAAGCATTAGACATTCATAAAATAATGGAGTGTGAAGTTATATTTACTATATATCCATAAATTTACCTTAAAATATTTTATACAAAAGAAAAGTCTTAGCCATGACATATGAATGCATGATAGTCTCCTCAGAAACTTTCAATTATGCGTTGAATTATTGTTATGTCTAATTTCAATTCAATTAACTTTTTCCCTTCCATTGTTTCCAAAGGGCTATTTTGCTCTTTGCATTTTTCACATAACTCCTCATTGACACAAATGGAAAATCTAGTTAACACATTTTGAGCTCTGATGTTCAAGGCAATGAATTCAATCAGCTAAAAAAGATCCCCTTTAACCACTAAGATTAAATCACATATGTACAAAAATGCAGCATCTTCTTAGATACCAGCAACTACAGGGATCCATTTCCTACCTAGTTTAATACAGATGGTAATGAGAGGAGGACGGTGGAGTACAAGGCAGAGGGTCTCTGGGTGACGAATGTCATAGCCGACTGAAAGGGGACTGACTGGGAGGAGTCAGTGCCCCACCTCACAGGACGCCCCTTCCTTCAGGCAACAACACGCACTCTGTTCTGATGCTGCTGGTGATTCCACATTGGGTATTAAGGGAAGTAGAGATAGAGGAGGCAAAAATCCCATTCCATGGCTCATGGAATGAGCCCCACCCCTGCCTTCCTCTCCATAATCCATAGATTAGCTAACAAGGGTTCCTACAAAGGCACAGAGCTGGGACTATCAGATGGCAAGGGATGAAAAGCAGCTGACACACATTCATGTTTGGTGGGGAAAAAAATGGAAAACCAGAAGGTATTAGTTCCTTAAGGCAGATGGCTCCAAATTGCCTTGAGAGGAAACAGGAAGGAGAAATATTATGCAAAGGGAGATAAACTTGGCCTTACAGGCAGCCTATGATAAACAGGAGACTGTGGTTTCTCTTCCCTCAAAGACACATGGGAAGTGTGAGACTTTGAAGAGAATGGGATTATAAGGCAGCTTCCCCCGTCCCCCATTGCTTAGGCAGGTACTAGGTATCATGCTACCTACTTGTCTTGTAAAACGGACCAGTCTCGGCCATCGGCAACTGCCTGCTGGGGGCTCTGTAGAAAGAGCTGGAGACCTCACCTGGACAATAAGGTCATCTTCCTGAAGTGTGACTGCAGCATGTAACAGAATGTCTAACATCCCATAAAGATGGAAAAGGTGTTTTCCAGGAGGCTAGGTGAATCTACCAAAAGGGCTTTAAAATGTTCTGTTAATAAATATCCCTTGTCTGCCAAAACTCTGAGAAGAAGGAAGAAAAACATGCAGATGATCCATGTATCTGGTAAGTCTGGAGAAGCACACGAGGGCAAGAAAAGACAAGTAAGAGTGAAGGAGGCCAGGACGTTTATTGAGCGACCTCAGGCTGAGGAGGTAGGGTACAGATTCAAGTCCAAATTTTGTCATTTACTATTGGTCAAATTATTATTATTATTTTATTATTTAATGTCTCTGAGCCTCAGCTTCCTCAACTGCAGCACTGGGTGAGCTGCACCTTTTAGTAGGGCAGGTGTCCCACTGGCCATGCCCTTATGTGAGACCCTCACTTGTAATCTGTAGAAAGGGCCTCCCAAGTGGTTTCCAATCACTCCCCACTTCAGTTCTCCTTTCCACACTGTTGTCAGAGCCACTTTCTAAAACTCAGATCTAGCCTCACCCGTTAGCATTCTGCCTGCCAGCCCCGTCCACAACGCCAGTGCTTCAAGAGTGACTCAAGTGGAAAAGCCAGTTACTGCATGGTGAGCTGTGCTATTCAAGGCAAAGAACTAAATCAACCTAAGTGTGGCACCTTATTCCACTGGGCCTCCACCCCAGTGGCTGTGGGCAGGAAGGGGAATGCCCAGCTGAGTATCAGTCTCAGGAATGCTGGCTTTATAATACAGATTTGTCACTTAGAAGATGTGCTCCACATAAAAGGTCTCACTGCTGAAGAAAAGTGAAAACCTAGAAGAAGTCATTTAAACCCAGCATGACATGCAATGCCTTGCATAATTTGACCCATAAATTATATGGGGACAGAACCCAGCCTTCATCCCCATATAATTCACCCCCTGGTCACATGCAACAATGCATTGCACACACTTAGCCTGGAACATGCTCCCATCCCACCCTGGCCTTAATTTCTGCTTACCTTTTAATAATTGTCTCAAGCAACATGGTGCCTAAGTTCTCGGGAGATTCCTCAATAGTAATAGATAATTGTGAACATCTGTTGGCTTACTATCTCCCCTTCCCCAGCCAAGATGTATGTGCCTCGACGGGCAGGGACCATGCCTAATTCACATTTTGGCAGGTGCCTAGTGACACGTCTGACACAAAGTGGACAGTCAGTAATTGTTTGTTGTTTTTGCTGAATGAAAGAAATATGGGCTGGGACCCCTGATACATAGGTGCATGTATAAGTGGCTGACAAACTGTATTTACAGGGTATTAATTAAGAGATCTGTTTTTCATTTTCAGAAAGGCATCCAGTGGTGTACTGCAAGGCTGCAGGCGCCCCTGATGTGGTTGCCACTTTTATCGATGGCATAACGGAAAGGGCATCCTTATCAAATAAGTGGAGGACAGAGGTAGAGAAGGAAGGGAGGGTGTGGGCAAAGTGAACACTGACTGAGTGCGTCACCACTGTTCTAGGAACTTTCACATCCAGTATCTCATTTCATCTCTATAATAGCAGGAGAGGTGTCATCCTCATTTTAATAAGCAGGAAATAGAGGTTCCAAGAAGGTAATAAATCAGCCCACGAGGACGCTGGTAGTAAAGAAAGGACCAAATCTGAACCCACTATATCTAAAAACTGAGTTATGATACTTGTGACACTATGAACTTTCATTAAACACATGTCCCACTAATTGTACATGTGTGAGGTGCAGAGAACATCGTGTCTTCTCAACAGCACATGTACAGAGTAGGCATTATTACTTTATAACTATTTGAAATCTTGCTAACCAGGGAAAGTGATTGTGTTCTACCTGGCCATGGTCGGGCCATGCCTGGGGTGCTGAGTGTTGAGGATTCACCTTAGACCCGGGATTGTGACTGTCGGGATGTGGAGAGGAGTCATCTGCTCGTCCACTGTCATGGTTGGTGGCTTTTGCACGAAAATGGCAGAGCTGAGTGCCTGCAACGGACTCTCAAATATTAACTATCTGGGTCTTTATAGGAAAACATTTTGACCCCTGGCCTAAACCAGTATTCCTAGACCTTGTTCATATCCGCACTCCTTAATTTTCTTTTGTCTGTGCCATATTTGAAGTCCATTTACACTATTATTTACCATATTTTGCTGTGTGTAACGTGATCCTGTGTATAACATGCGCCCATGTTTTTGGCCCAGATGTTCAGGTGAAAAACCTTTTGTTTGAATTAATTAATTAATGAATTAATTAACTAACTTAGAAACAAAATATACTTAATATACTTAGAAACAAAAACGATTATCACATTCTAGGGTATTATTTTGCATAGGATACTGTTATTGCTTTCCAGAGTTATGCTTTTAATACATAAGCATAAATAAAAGAATCAAAACATTTATGTAGATACAGAATTAGTACTACGCATGTATAATACCCATCCTTACTTTTCCCTAAAAAATTTGGGCAAAAAAAGTGTGCATTATATATAACAAACTATGGTCCTTTGTATTTTTAAATCAACTTAAAAAAACTAATTAATTTAGCCTCCTCTTAAGCCATAATATCTTTGTAATAATAAGTCTCACAGATAATTATGTGTTTATAAGACATTAAAATAAATATGGCTATTGAAACTTTTATAGAAGGTTGTCCTAAACTTGTTCTGTGTACCGCCACTGTGCGTACATCACATCCGGGTTAAACGATGGCTCCGTGTACCGCCACTGTGCGTACATCACATCCGGGTTAAATGATGGCTCTGTGTACCGCCACTGTGCGTACATCACATCCGGGTTAAATGATGGCTCGGCTCCTCTCAACCGCAGCACGACTGGCGTTTTGTCCTAGACAGCTCCTGGTGATGGGGGCTGCCCTGTGCACTGCAGGATGTTTGCAGCTCCCCTGGTCTCTAACCACCAGATGCTAGTAGCGTCTGCTCTCCTTGTAACAACCCAAAATATCACCAGACATGGCCAAATGTCTTTTGGGGAAGGGACCTGCCCAGTGGGAACCACAGGCCTCGAGTCTCCATGACGGCTCTGCCCCATGCTGCACTCTCAGGGCCGTCCCGCATGAGCCCTTCGGCCCTATGTCCAGGAATCCGCAGTGTCCGTGGAGTGACAGAGAACCGTCCAGGTCCTGTCTCCTAAGTCTCTCACTCCTGGGTCTCAGGCTGTCACTCTGGGGGCTGTACCAACAATGCGATGCTATTAGAGTTTCATTATGTTATTTGCAGCCCTCGTAAGTCCCTGAGCAGTTACCCGATTAAGGTAGGAGCTCTGAGCTGACTCCTGCATGAAACAGCTTTTCTCATTACCCTGCCCAGATTAGTGACTTACAAAATGACACTCTAGTGGCCTGAAAGAGTCACCACATCTTCCAGAGCACCTGTCAACCTCCCCGAGGAAAAGCCGACTCATGTGATCAGATCTATTCTAGACCATTCATGTCAAAATTCTTTGAAGTTAAGATTTTACTTTGCTTGGAATTCAAGTGGATCTCATCACATGTGGGTTGTGTTCTGTTCCTCTCCCTGGCAGCTGAGCAGGAACTAAAACAGAATAAACATAAAGCCCCTCATTTTAACCTATATGGAGCCTTCCTTAACTCATACGGACTACTACTGTACATAATGATGATAAAAGTTAACATTTTAAAACGCTCACACTGTGCCCTATATGAATTCATTTAGGTCTTACAACTACCCCATGAGATGGGGTTATATACTGAGATTCCCCCCATTTTAGAGAGGAAAAACGAGGCACATGACCAAAGTCCCAGCTGGAGGGACGCAGGCACCACCGACCACAGGCAGCAGGACTACAGAACCCACCCTCTCACGGATGTCACTACACCATCTGTGCAGAAGCAGCAGCCCTGCAATGGCCCCGGACCTTACTCTTCTTCCAGAACCTTTCCTTCTCCCCCCCACCGCTCAGCCCGCTCTTTACTACTGTCAAACAGTCTGATCCTCCAGTTCTCCCAGTTAAGACCTTAGAAGGGTCTCACTGTAAATGATAAACTCCACCCTCTTTGGCAGGGAGTAGGGGGTGCCTCACGATCTGACCCCCAGCACACTCAGTCTCATCTGTCACCCTCTTTACTGCATGCCCAGTGTCTCCGCCACAGTGGGCCACCTGCCACATCCCAAGCACATTGTGGACTTTTCTGCTTTTTCCCTCTGCCATTGCTCTGCCTCAGAACTATCCCCTCAGAGTCTGGCTACTGAAGCATGCTACTCACACTTGAGGGAGAGTTCAAATGCCATTTCTTTTGAACAGCCTTTCCTAACTTTTCCAAGGGAAATCAGCCCCTTCCCTGTGCTCCCACAGTTGAGTTCTCACCTCTGTCACAGCACCTGTCACATTATGTTGTAATTTCATGTTTGAGCATTTACCCCTTACCCCCGTTGACTGTAAGTCTTTTGAAGACAGAGGCTGACTATTAATTTCCTTCATATCCAAGTCCCATTTTGTGCATGTTTTTGGAACTGATGGAAAAGTCAACTCAGTATTTGGATTGAAGTCTCTTGGAACCAGAGAGGGTCATATTACACTTCTCATCATTGAATTCACTACAATAATGATCCCTGATCCTTAAGGTCTTGCTGTTGCAGGGGAAGTAACCTCGTGAAAGAATAATTAGGGTTTAGGTATAGTGATCCAGAGTTTTTTCCTAAGAAGATAATCCAAAGAGATAGAGCACAGAGATCTATGCAAGGAAGAATGGCACAGTGCCCAGGTGCCCTCTGTCCCAGGATGGTCTCCGTGAGCACAGATGGAGCAGAGGGAGCTTAACGGTGTCCGTGTTCCAGTTCTGCATTCACGGGCTGTCGGGCCACTTGAGTTAGGACTGTCCAGAGTCAGGTCGCTTTGTAAGGTACAGTAGAAAAGGACCCTAAACTTTCTTCTCATATGCTATTTCATAATGAATTTAAATAAATATCAAAGACCCCAGATTATTCTACAGGGAGAAAAATGAGATTCTATCCCCCATCTAGGTAGCTCCAAATGATGTAATTTTCCTGACAGATATTACAGGGATGAGCATGCAAAAACCCAAGAGCATTCATGACATTCACAAGATGCCGGGCAGCTGCACCAGGCTGGAATATGGTCATCCTATTCCCTCTGCCAGGGGCTGACCGCTCAGGAGGCAGGGGCAGGGCAGCCTTCAGATCCGCTGCAGTAGCTAACGCATGTCGTCCTTGGTGGGACCTGTACAAGTGCTCTGTAAATGTCCTTTACCTCATTTAATCTCACAAAAACTTGTGAAGTTAGAAAGGGTGTTGCTATTACCTTGATTTTATGACGAGAACACTAAGTTTTTGAGAATATAAGTGAAGCGATCACAGCAAGCATGTGGCTTTGGGTCTTCTCACTGCAGGGCCTGTGGTCTTCCCATTAGCCATGCTGTTGCCTCCCAGAGGACCCTCACTACATTTTTTGTATATGTATATGCTCACTATGAAGTGCAATTTGCACCAAAAATTCAGAAAACATGGAATATAATAATAATCTGTATAATGAAAAGCAAAGATAATAGATGTTCACATAACCCAACTATTCGTTTAGTGTGAATTTTGCTTTGAAGAGCCACAGGGTTAGGGCTCTTATGGAACACAGAGGCGGGTCTGAATTCTAGCTTTGAGCTGTGCAACAGTTTTGGTGTGAGTGGCACATGGCCGGGTGAGCAGCTGTGCCGAGAGAATAGGATACGAGAGAGGTGAGAACAGTCACCAAGCTGGATACCCCAGCCTTGGATAATGCAGTGCTGTCAGTGAGAAGGAGGAGGGTGTGGGTTTACTGTGGCCACGTTAATGATGCATTTCCTTGAGGACAGAAAGGCATCACGATCATCTCCTCCCAATCCCCCGCTTTATCTGTCCGCAGATCCCTGTCTCTACTTTGCAAAATATAACATCGTCATCGGCTTTTCAGGCCTCTCTCGCTAAAAGGAAAGCTCACGAGAATGCAGGCTTTATTGTGCCCTTGCTGTCTCCCCAGAGCATGCAGGAGCCTGCCTGAATGTCTTCCTTCATGAAAAAGATGAAAGAATAAACACTTGTTTATCTAAAACAGGAGGCCTGCTACTTACAAGAGATATACTAAAAACAGAAGCATTCAGAAAGCTTGAGAGCAAAATTGTTGTCTTAAATTGGTAAAAAAAGCAAGCATTTCAAACTCTCTTCATCATGTCCCTATGACCCATCAGGGAGGTGAGAAACTTTCTTCTCTCCTCTCTTTCTGTCTCCATCATGAATAACATTTAATGAGTGTTCTGTTTGGAAAGTTCAACTCTGCCCTTTACCTGTACTAAACCAAGCAGGACACATGCAGATTGAGAATATACTTCTCAGATTCCCAGTCTACTTTCCCCATTTTCCTATTTAGATGGTCACATTTTTGAGAAATCTCTAAATTTTAAAAATTAAGAGACTGCCTTACCTTTCATGTTTATTACCAGTGAGGGAAAGGCAGCTTGTTTTTTAATAATTCATAGCAAATGAATGCCAAGATATCATAGCTTTTCAGGGCCAGGACAACCGTCAGTCCCTTTTCAAGATTCATTACCATGTGGTAATGGGCAGGCCGCCACGTGCATGGCAGAGCATGTGACCCAACATGGGTGGGGACTACAGGTTATCAAACACCTTTGCTATTCTTGTAGAAAATCTGGGGCAGGTTTTGAAATTAAAAATCACTGTGTATTTCAAATCCTTAGTCTTCACTGCAAATACCTGAAAACCATTTCACCATCATTTCTCAAGAAAAATGTATGATAAAGGAATACTGCTTTCTGGCATCTGATTTCTATTGTAACAACTGTGAAAATGAAAAAAAAAGACGTTAATCTCCTCAAAGGAAAAATAAAGTTTATTATCTACAAATATGACAATGGAAATGAAATTAAACTTCAGGAGGACCAGCTTTTGTAATTTAGTTGGCACGAGTCACAAAGAGAGTTTTCAGAGGAAAGAGAGAACAGTCAGCCGTTTTCTTCTTAGAGACCAAAAATGTGTGAGGAACTGTGTTACAAATAGCAGTGCCGGAAGATGAAAAATGACAGAAATAACCACCAAAAGACAAGAAATAATCAGCTCCATTTCAGGAAAACAGGCACACGTAGTGTGTTTCATCAAGGCCAAGGATTAGCCTCTTGAGATAAGAAACTCAAACTTAGAGTTTTTGCTTCTTGTTGCACTTAGCGAGCAGAAACCGTGACCTTCTTTATACCGACCCACATTTCTGAAACACTGTCCGGGCTGGGGATGTGAGGAATGAACCAATAAGACATGCAGAGTCTGATCAGCAGCCCACCACTCCTGCGTTCTCCATTTCTGATGGAGGGACCACCCAGTGGTGGCTCTTTCATAAGACTTCAAGCCTAGACACCAGCCAACATCCTAGGTCATGCTTGGTTGGATGGTGGTGCCAGGAGGGCACGGGGTGGAGTAAGGAGGCCTATGTCTGAGTCCCAGCTGGGCCATTCACTAGCTGTGCATCTTGGTCTTCAGTTCCTTATCAGCTAAAGGGAGAAACCTATTGGCCCACCTCATAGGTTGCTGCGAGATCAATGGTGCTCTGTGAACGTCAGTGCTGGTGGTTGCTGTTTTAGCTAGGGGTATATTTGAACACTGGCAATTATCCAAATCTAGTCATTGTGGATATTATTTGTTGATATATTAAAACATTTCCTTTAGCATTTTTATTTTTCTAAGATATTTATTTATTTTTAGAGAG
Source organism: Tonatia bakeri (assembly GCA_004024845.1). Taxonomy (NCBI): domain Eukaryota; kingdom Metazoa; phylum Chordata; class Mammalia; order Chiroptera; family Phyllostomidae; genus Tonatia; species Tonatia bakeri. The sequence goes on from PVIA01009639.1 coordinate 27,803, forward strand.
GGGAAGGGAGGGAGAAGGAGGGAGAGAGAAACATCAACGTGTGGTTGCCTCTTGCACACCCCCTACTGGGGACCTGGCCTGCAACCTAGGCATGTGCCCTGACTGGGAATTGAACCTGTGACTTTTTAGTTTGCAGGCTGGCACTCAATCCACTGAGCCACACCAGCCAGGGCTAGTGTTTTTATATTTTTGGGCTGTAAAATCTTTCTTGATGATGGTTTGCAAGATCAAAGATTCAATAATCATGTATTGAGCCAGAGTTTCTATTAATGTACACACAGGAATTCAGGCGCAGATTCTCTCTTTTGAAAATACACTTCCTTTTTCAATCTCCTTAAGACTTCAGAAGATGTTAATGGTTTGTACAGTCTCATCATAACCTTCCGCTAACCAGTCTGTTCACCAGCCTCGTAGGGTAGATGTTTCTTGTTCACAGCAACAATAAATACCTTGCACTGAAATCTGGTCATGTCCCTCGGAATAGCAGTTAAACTGTAAAACAGTAACTATAGGCAGTCACTAACAGATGATATGTACATGCTTTAAAATCAAAGGACTGACCTAAGTAAGAGGTGGATAAAACTCTGACTCAAAGGGTCAGGGACAAAATGTCTACCTGGGACGGCAAGAGATTTTAAGGAAATGGTCATCAACAGAAGAGAAAGGAATCTTTCTCTGGAGATGCATTTCACTTAAACGTGTTTGCCATTTGTATGATGAACAAAATTCTGAACTTCTGCAACTATGCTAGTTCGCAGACATAACACTTGGGTGTTCAGAGTTTGATTCTTGCTGGGGCACCAGTGCACCTCTGCTGATCATCCTGAAGCGCTCTTTTATCTACAGGTGGGAATGTCATTGTCTCCACCTGCCAATAAAGTTCGCAGATTGTGAAGACTGAAACAAACCTGAGGGTCATCTGTTGTAGTTCAGAACCAAGAATCGGTCTTTAGAATTTCCTGTGACCCTTGAAGTCACATGAAGAAAAGTAATTTTTACCATGACATGTATTTATACTAGAACAATGGATGGTTTGTGCTCTTTGAAAGGCCTAAAATAATTATTGAATAATAGAATTTTAGAGGTTGAAGGGATTTTGGGGGGCTACTGATTTCATTTTTTTCTGTCCTCTTCTGAAATTATTATATTTGCAATATTCTTGAAGGCGGTAATTTAATTCTCAGCTAATAGAACTGATCAACTGAATTAATATGGGAATGAGAATTAGTGGCTGATTAGGATTTGAAGTGTAAATTCCAAGACTGATGCCAACTAGATCACAGAGCTTACTATAGATATTAAAAATAAACACTGCATACTGTTTGAAATGGTAAAATGTCACCTTCGAAAAAGACATGAATCATCACTGGTGGAGAGAAAGCTAACCAAAACAACTAGTTGAGGAAACTGACACAAACAAACAATCTACAACAAAATAGGATCAGACCTATTCGCCACTTGCCTTTTAGGGGAACTGAGGGCAGACTTTGTGCTATATAATGTTGCTTGACATTCACCACCGATTATTGGACACTTACTGTTATGCTATCCAACAAGATGAGTGATTTTCTTCACAAACAACTCTAGTGAGGTTGGTGGTGTTATTAATATTCCTGTTTTACACATGAGGAATCAAAGGCATGAAAAAGTGGTATCTCTGAGGTTGAAACCCTGGCAGCTGGATTCTGGAACCCAAGTGCTCGGCCATGACGTGGGGGGTGCCTCCAGCTTAGCCATGCTGCCGAGGGTAGCCCTGTGGCTTTGGATAAATACGGAACTCTTCAAGTTTGCCTCCGCTGGTCTCTGGTTCTCTCTGCCGCACCCCTCCCACCAGATCTGGTGAGCCAATGTTGCAACTATTGAACCACATGCTATTTTTCAGTGTCATCAAGCAGGGCTCAGGTTAGGGTAATGACTAAGAATGTCATACAAATGAGAATAATCTGGGAGAACATAAATTAGATGGTAAAAGGTCTAGAAACCATCTCAGTAAATGATTACATGAATTTGGAATTATTAGTATAGAAGAAGGAAGACAGATAAAGTAAGCTATCTTCAAAGATTTGAAGGCCTTCACAGTAAAAGAAGATTAGAAATAAGATTGGGGGGTTTATAATAAGTAAAACTTTCAGCTGAACATAAAAAAGAACTTTGTAATAATCAGACCTTGCTGATAATGCGGTGGGCTAACTTGGGACCTAGAGAGGTGCCCTTTCTCGAAGAGACGAGAGGACAGTCAGGAACACTGCAGTGGGTGGGCTGCTTGCCTGGATGGTCTCCGAGGTCCCTTTCAATTGTAATATGACTATTCAAATTTATGGTCCAAAGCCAGACATTAGAGCTGTTTAATTCTTCACTTAATTCTCATGTTAACCACCATGTTTCATCAGCAGCGGACTGCCGGTCTGGCCAGTGCCCACAGGCGACATTCCGTGAGACTCAGGGTCTTCTCGAACACAATTCCTAAGTGTTCGGTCATGTTTCTTTCTTCTTGCAGTGTTTATTTTTTTTCAGGGGGAGGGGTTTTGGAAATTGCCAGGAGAAGAGAGAAAAATAATTGTTTCCTTCTGTATTAAACTTAGAACAACAGGGAGGAGCTTTAGAAAATAAAAGAAGAATGACATCACTGGAGTCAGTGGCAGTTCCTGCACTAAAGTGACAAGTGGCCTGAGACCTTGTTCCATTCCCAGATTCTGCCAGGACTCCTGGAAGACAGTGTGGATGCTCAGAAAAATCTCTCAACCTTTAACTGTTTGGGAGGAAAGCCTCTCTTTTTCTGAAGGGTAAGCTTCTCCAAGTGATCCATGCATTAATTCTCTGTGTCCTGGCCGGTCTATCAGAACAACCCTGGGCCTTGACCTGGGGCGGGAGGAAGGGAGACAGAGGAGGTAAGAAGAGCCTGGGGACTGCCTTGGCTCAGCTGCCAAGTTCATGCTGTCCTCCTGCTCATCCCCCCTCCATAGCGTCTGCTCTCCTGCCACCCCACATTCGTGTTCTGGGATTCATTTTGATGAGGAATCTGACTCAGTTTACGTCAAGACCTACCCATTAGTCTAGAGTCAACTGAAGTTCTACAAATACACAGAAATTACTGAACTGAGGAACACAGTGTAACTTGTTGCTTAGTACTTCCAACTGAATCTTTTCAAATGGCATGCCTTAAGTGGAAATGTATTTAGCAATATCCTCCTAGTACACTGTCATGAGTATCTTTTTCAACTGAGTGAAGCTCCTGAGAGATACAAAAACTTACTGGGTACTCAGCAGACACAGGGATAGGAAATTGCATTGACTGCTAGGTCTTTAGGAAAACAGTTGCCCTGGAACAGAAAGAGTTCTGGATCTGCAGCCGGAAGACCCAGGCTGGAAGGTGCGGCCTCTGGAGCTGCTACCTATGGCGGTGCTTTCCAAAATGTCAATGGGAAGGACCAGTTCTGTTGGTGGGTTGGTTAATTTACATATTATAATTTTCAGTCCTTCACAAATAGATGTTTTTGTAAAAATATAATAAATATAAAAAATGAAATTCTTTTATTGTAAGATTCAACAGACAAAATTAGTCTGTCAAATTGCTATAAATGTGTGCAGAGCCTTGCTCTCAATTTCTGTACCTGGTTGCGGATGGGTACCAAGCAGTCGGTGGCCCCCTCTCTGAGTAGCATTGGGGGACTCGGCATTCCTCAGTTTCTGCACGTAGTCTCCCACGGTGAGGTGAGGGTTAAGATGATAACAAAAGTGTGCAATCAACTAAAAAGTGCCATCAAAATTTTAAATGATTATTGTCCTCATTAACAATAACAACAGTAGTTGAAAATGATGACAAGGGGCTGAGTACATTTATCTTCTGTGAAGGTAGCTGTTGATGTGGCGCAATCAAGTCAGACTTACTTGCAGCAGCTGCTTCCCTCCGAGTCACAAGTTTCCCAAGCACAGAATGCCCGGTGGAGCGGGAGGAAGGGAGAAAGCCACTGAGAGTGGGGAAACTGCAACAGAAAGCTTCCAACAGTGTCCGCCTTGCCTCTGGGGCTCTGCCTGGCAATCAGCTGAGACCCCACAGTGCAATTTCCCATCTGTAGGACCCAGTCAATAGAGGTCACTAACCTGGGACAGCCACTAAATGTCCCTTCATGCCAGATCACCAGTTTTTTCTTCCCATGCCAGGGAACTAGGTCAAGGAACATGCCTTGGAGTCATAGTGGGGAATTTCAGCCACCTCTTGGACACAGGAAGGGTGGTATTTGAAGACACACACATGCACACACACATCAGAGCTACTCAGAACCAGCGTGAGCGCTGTCCCCGGCACTGGGGAGGCAGGGTCAGTGCTGTAGGCCCGCCCTCGGGGTTTTCTTGGCAGATCTCCTGGCAATGCTGTTGGGAGCAGATTCTAGTTCAAGAGGGGGCTGCTCCCGTTGTTAAACATTAGAGGCTCGCACACATCTGAGCAGATGATAGTGCTCTGCCTCGTCCATTGGCAAGAACCAGGGCACACCTCTCCACCTTTCCCTCCCTCCAGTTTTCCACCACCAGTCTGCCAGTTCTCATCTTTTCCGATTTTACATTTAAATGGGTATATTTATGTCATAAAAGAAACATCTATAAAATAAAAAAACTAAACAGTACAAAAAGACATGAAATAGAAAATCAAAAGATTTTTCTCCCCATCTCCCCACTATTCATGATTATGCGTGTCTGCTTCCAAAAAGGTGAAGGCTTACAGAAGTTCAGTGTGTGCTAGCATAGATGTTACTTTTCCCTTTTGATAAATGTGATTGCTCTCTAGGTGGGCGATCGGCAACATTATTTTTTTTCTTCCACACTTTCCTTGACATTCAGATTTCGGTCTCCTGCCCCTCTGCCCCAGGGGCATACGCCATGCCTTGGTCTTCACATCCCTCTGTCCTGATCAAACCCCCAGCCCTTCTTCTTCCCCCTCCCCAGCCGGGGCCTCCCCTCCAGCCCTCACCCCCACCCCATTACCTTTCCAGCCTCTGCATGGTCATGGCCAGAGTTTTGTTCAGCTCGTCTATCATCCTGCAGCCCGACGGGTGCATGGGGAGGGAGCCGGTGGCGGAGGGGAGATGCTGGCCGAGGCTGCCATATTGCAGCTGGTGCTGGATCTGGGATGGTAGGACTGTGTGGTGGTGCTGGGCCCCACCCTGCTGGCCACTCTTCTGGGCTGCGTAGGATGCCAGGGAGAGGTCTGGCCCCCCTACAGGCATACAGATCATGACTTTCTTTGGAGGTAGCGGAGGCGACAGTTTCACTGGCAGACAAGGCAATTTCACAGGGGCGCCAGGATCTGCGGCAGAAGGAGGGGAGAGGCAGATGTGAGTCTGGGGCACTGGAAGAACCCCAGGACACGGCACATGCCCACCATGGGGCTGTGGCCATTGGGCGGCCCTGAGATAAAATGCACCCAGTGAAGACACCAGCAAGGTGAGTGCTATTCAGCAAGTACCCACCATCTCTCGTTTCCTGCCTAAAGTGTGCTGGCCCACGGCCCTCAGGGATTCAGGCATTGGTGCTGTCTGTCACACAGCGGTCAGGCTGAGGCTCACAGCAGCAGAAGGTGGCGAACAAGTGCAATGCACTCTTTTGCTCAGGGAAACCCACAAACCTTCAAAGAGACTTTGCTATGATGTGCCATGATGACTACACTTGGCCATCACAGTGTGAACATATCCTTTCAAACAGGCAAGAGATTAGAAGTCAGCCTAGGTTCAAGTTCACTAACAGTGTATCCCTCCACAAGTGAATTTAACGTTGCCAACCTCCATTCCTTCATCTGTAACCCAGAGACAGTCTCCACATCTGGGGGGATGTTCTGTGAGGTTCTGTTGTCACATGGAGGGCTCAGGGGCCCCGTATGGTGGTGAGCTGTGGGCATGCTGGTTGCACTGGCCCACCTACTCACATGGCATCCACAGTGGGCTGTTCAAACTGTGGCAAGGCTCCACCAGGCACTCTGGGGGCTTGGTGGAACTGGCCCACACTGACCCACCTGTTCATAACAGCAGCACTGAAGCTTCCCAGAGATGCTCCAAATTAAGGAAAGTTTAGGGTTAGACTGGCCCTCAGGGCATTTTAGGGGTGACCTTGTAGTCCTCTGCTGTACTCCATATTCTTGGGCATCATGTAGTACTGGTGGGGGTGGGGCTGAGTCCTGTGGGTTGCAGGCTCCCTGGGAGAATGTGGCGAGGAAGGGCAGCAGGGGAGGGGTGGGGGGACGGTGGGCTGGCGCGTGTGTGAGGGGGGCAAGCATGTTCAACTTCACACCTGGTTCTCGTGTCGGGGAACCCTGTGGGGTTCCACTCTTGGTCTTTGAGGCCTTAGATTTCTCTCCAACTCTCAGTCTGCTTTGAATGTGGCAGTTTAACTGTAACAGTCCTGCCAAAAAGATATTCCTAGACCACACATCTGATCACATTGCTCCTCAGTTTAAAATGTACCAATGGCACAGAAATAAAGCTCCACTTCCTGACACAACTGTCAAGGCTTCCGCAGTCTCTGCTGTTCAGCCCACGTCTCCATGTCCACACTGCATCTCTACGAAGTCTGCTCTGCTTCTTCCCGTTGGAAGTAACCTCTCCCATCTAACTTCTGATCAGAGTCTCTCCTACAACATGTACTACTTTTCTCTCATGGATTTTACTTATTTGCTCACCCCCAAATGTAGTCTCCATCCTCAGCTCTGTCCCACCAGGTGTCCTTTTCCCTCACATTCCCCACCAGGGCTGCCGTGTCTTCCCTGGATCCCCACCCGCAGTGATTGCCTCCCCTCTTTCACAGAGAAACCAAAGTGAGCCCTCAAGGTGACTCTCCCCTTCAGACTGAGCCTTTTTCTCACCACGACCCACAGGCCTCCACCCTCACTCCTGAAATGCTGAGTTCCCCCAACCACCTGATATTTCCATACCCTTGGCTTTTGCTTCTTTCCCCTCAAATTGGAAGTTTCTCTCTGTTGTCTTCTTGGTCAACTCCTACTCTCCCTTCTAGACCCAGTTCAAAAATGACCTCTCCTGGAAAATTTTCCTTGATCATTACTTCTCTCCTCCCATTCTGCACCTGCTGGACCTACTGTGGGCATGCGGTATGTCAGTGCCAACGATGTCAGTTTGTCACCAGAGCCAGCACTTACATCAGGCTTACTACGTGCCAGAGGTGGTTCTCAGTGCTGTTCATGTCTAACCAGAGGAATCTGCACAACAAGCCTGTGATGCGGACACCACTATTATCTCACTTTCACAGATGATGGCACCGGACTCTGAAGGCACTGAACTGCATGTCCGGTTTACCTAGCTGTCTTTTCTGGAGAACAAAGACGGTGAATAATTCATCATTATATCCTTAGCATCTTGACCAGGTGCCCAGCTCACACAGAGCGAGAGGTTCAAGACGTGTACAGAATAAGCTGAAACTGTGATGCTCTTGTGAGGGATGAATGCACACCTTCCCCAGAGGGAGACAGTGGAGGAGGTAGACATGAACATAAAATGGGCCAGAGTTCTGGGATCACGCAGCTGTGGCTGTACGGACACTAAACTGCTGACTTTACAATGGAGGTACAGAAAAGCCTAAGAGCTCCAGGGCGCCTGGCAGGATGGCTCCTCAGACACGGGAATGTGAGCCGATCACAACCACAAGGCTCTCTTACACTCTCCCCCGAAGGCTCGTCCTGTTCGGTACCCTCCCCCATGCACAGTGGTGCTAATTCCAAAGTGGCTGAGATGCAGAAACTCACTACCTCTGTCCTGTTCCTTTTCCTAAAGGGGGCATTCCTGTGGCTCTTGGAAGTTTTAGTGCAAACCTACCAATGTGTCTGGAAGCATTACCATTTTTCCTCAGGGACCCTTAGCCCGTGATTCCGTCCTCTGTGGGTCTAGGTGTGTGTCTAAGGCAGGCAGGTGCTAATATGCTCGGGCAGGAGAAAGCAGAGCCAGGAGGGCAGCCGGGAACCGTCTGCCCAGGCAGGCACAGTGATTACAGAGGTTCAGACCACTGTGTTAAGCTCTAATTTCCTGCACTCGCTCCTCCAGAGTTACTTCTCACACTTCCACAGCAGACCTTACTTGGGTTCATCACTGGAAAAACAGCCATGCGTATGCTAGGAATTCTATCAAAACTGGCAAGAAGGAAATGATCAGCAGGACCAAATTAGTGGAGATGGTTACTCTTATTGTCCCAGGAAAGACCGGCTATATGGAGAACCTATTCTCCCTCTCGTCTGCCTGCATCTTCCTTCTGGGTGTTTCATTGCACACGAGCATAAATTAAATAGGGATAGACAACGTGAGTGAATCATTTAAAATAACTTCTCGCTTAGTGGGTTTGGTGAAAAGAGGAAATTAAGAAAAAGGTTAAAACTAGGTGGCATCGTTGGCTTCCAGTCCCCATCTTTTTCCAGCATCGTGGATGACCTGGGTGTCATCCTAGGTGGATGTCTAGGCAGCTCAGATCTTCAGAAACTTGGCAGTGCCTATTTTTTATATCTTTATGACATCTTAATACCTAGTTTTGCCTTACAACAGATCTGGAGAGAGGATTTGAAGCCAGCTGTACAAGATCAGTCATTCTGAATTTCTCTCTCTTTATCTTTCTGTTCCTTGTAAACTTCTGTGTTCTCTGCCCCTCTGACTATGACACTAGCCTGGGACCTCACCTCCTATTTTATGTGGATAAAAGGGTTCCAGCCCTCTCATCCATTTCCGCCAGTACCAGTCATCTCCGTAAAGCACAGGTCATGCAAGAAATTGCACACTGGCTCCTTGTTCCCGTCAACGCTGTAAGTCCCAGTGTAACTCTCAGCCACTCCTGTCCAGCTCCTACATCTCCTTGGCCTCTCCAGTCAGGCTAGCTTTCACCCTGGGTTTCCCAACAACCATGCACATCCCCTCAGGGCCTGTAGTCCCCACGTTCTGAAATGCTGTCCCTGCTCCTGCCTGATGATCAAAACTGCATTCACCCTCCAAAGCACAACAGAAGACCCAGCTTTTCCCTTGCAGCCTTTCTTCCCCTGAACACCTGCAATTCTGATCTGATGGCCAACACCCCCATTTAATTTTGCTTGATTTTGTGCTGGTTCCCACCAGCTCCTTGTTTTCTCTACTGGCTGGTGGATGGCTCCGTCCACATGCACGTCAGCGTTCCCCACAAGGTGCCCAGCCAGAGCAATGGTGAGGTGCTGGACTCCATGACCCAGAGTTCTGACAGGCCCATGGTTCTCAGTTGCAGAGGCACATTAGGATCATTCTGATGCAGACCACCCACAACCCCACTCAGGGGTCCTACCTGGGATGGGGGGGTTCAGCTTTGTATGTTTAAAAAATTATATTTGAAAACTACTCTTAGACTCTTACTGATGTCCTTTTCTCTGGAAACAAATAAAAATGGCGCTAATTTTTAGATCAGAGTTCTAGGACCACTTGCAACCATTCCCGGGTGTTTGCTAGGAGTTTCTGTTCCTAGGTTCCTGACCCACTGAGTCAGAACCTCTGGGCCAGGTGTTTGGATTTTAAAGGCTTCCCAGGTGCTTGCCATACATGGGGAGTCGAGAACCACTGATTCTGAGTGCTAAATTGCGTGGAATATGATGCTGCCCAAGTCCGGGGTGTTCCAGAGCTCAATGACGGGATGCATCTGTTCCATCCAGCCCCCGGGCAAATGTCCATCCTGAAGTCATCCATCATCAAAGCCTCCAGGGTCCATTTCTATTTCCTCAACATGTAAAATATGAAAAACCAATGTGCAAGAAACCAAGTTACTGCAAGGTAATTAGTCTAACATCTAGTCTCCTAGGGAACAGCTTGCCTAAATCTAAAGTTTGCAATTAAAGGATTTGATCATAAACCAATTTGTCCAGGGGGACTTTCAATTTAATTTTATATCTATAAAAATCATTTATCATTGAACATTTTGTGAATGATAAGACTTCTTAATTCCTGGCTAGTGGATTTTTTTATTTTATTTGCTTTAGAATACTTTAAGGACATTTTAGACAGGTTTGCCTAAAAAGTCTTTCTTCAAAATTTTGTCTCAAGCAAGAAACAGTTAATCAAAAGTTTAGTTTTTCTGACAGTGTTAACTCAGTGTATCAGACTCCTCTTGCCTCCTCCCCCCGGGTTTTTGAATTTCCCTATGTGTACTGCAGCATTTGTTAGATGAGTAAGTAAGTGTATCTCCCAATACTCGTTTCTGTTCGGTGAGGCACTGGCCTTTCTGTAGTGAGAATGACGGAGTGAGGTGAATGGACTGGTACTGAACTGCACGCCATCTACTTTTTCTTTCCAGGATACCAAATTCTTGGGGGTAGTGACTTCATCATCCTCTGTAGGGGGATTGGGGAGAGGCAAAATCCCAGACCTCCTTTCCAGAGATTCAGACTCAGTAGGTCTACACAAGGGCTCAGGGGTCCGTTTGGTAAATAAGCTCCCAGATCCTTTTGACCCCGGTGGAGACCACACTTTGAGAATGTGCTGTTCAGTTTTTATTGGACTAAGAAGCACAAAATCATCACCAAAATTTGTCTCACTGATAAATAGAAGATAAACTGTAAAAACCACACATTCATTTAGTTCTGATAGCATCAGCAAATCACTTAAACTCTTTGCTGTTGAGCTTTCCAATCTGTGAAATGGGGATGAATAAATATCTCAGAGAACTACTGTGAAAATTAAGATAAAATACATAAACCGTGTAGCATATGCAACCTGGTAAATAAATAGTAACTGTAATTCTTGTTGCTCCCATTATCATTACTATTGAAGTGCTTCCTCAGAAAGCTGGCCTGCCCTCCGCTAGATTGGTTTAGGTGCCCACCACTGGGTTCTCTCGGGCCCCATGCTTCCTTTTGTCATAGCATTTCACATAGAGCCTGTTTAATCCACTTCACTTCTCTCAACTTGTTACTGATCTTTCTTCCCTTCCCTTCCCTCCCCTTCCCTCCTTTCGCTCCCTCCCCCTTTCCCCTCCCCTTCTTCTTTTGCAGTAGGTGGCTATGATGCATTAGTTAAATCACACTGGGTTTGGCTGTTTCCTCACCTATTCACTAGCACAGTCTGGGCCTAGTGCAAATCGGATGCTCAGTAAACATTTGTTGGTTTTCCTTCTTACCACATCTTTAGAGCAGTGTGAAAAGGTAGAACTTAGTGATCTGTTTCTCTTAAACTAAGGCTCAGCTAACTGAAATGTGGTCTGAGGACTAAAAGCAGCAGAGCATGACAGATACTTAGATTCTCAGGGCACGGCCCAGACCTCCTGAGTCAGAATCTGCATTGTTACGGGGCCCCACTGAACTCTCCAGTCTGAGAGAGTGATCCTTTAAGAGCCATTCATTGGTGAAGAGGCTGCTTCCTCCACAGACAGAATGATATGAGACCTGGGCTTTTTGGGGGAGGGCGGTCTTGCTCTCTGAGGACTGGACATAGGCTTCAGGAAGCTTCCGCTGCAGGCCTGGTGAACACACCACTAGCTTAGAACTCAGAAGAGTTGGGGCTGAATGCCAGATTCAAAATCAAGAAGCTCTGTTTCTTTGCCTGAGACATTTGGCCTTCGGGAACCTCGGTTTTCTCATCTGTAGAAAGGGCACATTATCCTCCTCATGGGTTTGCTATGCAAAGGAAATGGATGAATGCCTGCACAGCCTCCCCGTAGGAGCTGAGGGGACCTGTGCACTGAAATCCAGCCTGTGGTCTGTACTGACGTGGGCCTGTGCCACCCCGGAGGAAGGGGCAGCTTTATTTAATTCATTCCTCCAGAGGGCACATTTTCATATTTTACAAAGTCCCCAAACAGATTAGCAGAGGACCTGAGTATAAAATACCCCTAGTACAATCCTTAATATGTAACAAGAGTTCAACAAATAAGATCTTCATGGATTCTGAAAAAATAGTATGTTTCCTGCCTCCCCCACTGGTGGTGTGAGGGTCAGACCAGGTAATGGGGACATGCTTTGTGAATTACAAACACTACACACATTTGCAGTGTTACTAACAATGCTCTTGCCACACCTGTGAGAGTTCACCTGGCCTCATGCTTTTCCATTTGCAGTGGGAAGATGGAAGCCAAGAAAGCAATGGGGAGTATGATGGTTCTATTGTAAGTAAATAGGAGAAAAAACCAGGGGAAAGTGAATCAAGCAGTGGAGCCAAGAGGCTTCCCAAGGACCATCTTTGCAGTTTGCAGTGCCGCACAAAGAACGGCGGGAAGAGAAAAGGCGGGGTTGTCCAGGTGGTTCCCCTGCACACGGCCCGCACCAGTACTGAGAGCCAGTGGAGAAGAGTGCAGACCCCGCGGTGAGAAAACCTGGGAAAGATAGCCAACCTTTTCGGGGACTTTGGCTCTTTTTCCTCTAGGAATCCAGGGATGACAGTGCCTCTGTTACCTCATTGGTCCCTCACTGAATAAAACTTTGCAGGTCTCTGCTGCATGACTTTTATGGACTGTTGGGGGACTCACTCTACCTCCTGCACTTCTAATGATGGCAGTGGCTGGTCCCGCTGGGCGCACACGGAGCTCCTCACGTGCTGACCTAGAAATGCATGAGTCCTCTGCAGCCAGACTGATCGAGGTGCAGTATATTCATAAAACTGTCTCTGTCTCTGGAGTGGAAAAAGCAAAATGACCAGTTCCAGAGAACAAGGAACATAAACCCAAACTGTGAGTATCAGAGAGCCATAAAGCCCAAGAAGGCTGTATTTTCAAACATGACACAGCTCTGGACAAGGAGAATTAAACCCTCAGATTACTTCTGTAGCTGGCTCTCTTGCCATAGGACAGTAGAATGAGTCTGGGTTAAATGATTACACCCCTAGCCTCTTTTCTCACTTTATTAACAACTGTTGCAAAAGTCATTTGTAACTGCTGATGTATCAGACATGCTTGTTAATGATAGTAGCACTTAGTGTCTTAATGAACAACAATGTAAGAATTTCTCAGTCATTTGCTGGTTCTGTAAGCGTAGGTAGCTAGATATTAATTAAAAAAAGGGGGAAAGGAAATCAGACATTATTAAGGATAATCAACTAGGGAGCATAGGCTTGCTCCCTTAGGAAGCTTCACACACTCTCCAGGGACCCGCTGGTCCTTCCCTGCAGATCATGGGGGGGCTAGAGCATAAAGGGGGAGGGAAGCGCATGTTCAGTGGGAGCCAAGGTGGCGACCACAGAGACCTGTTCATCTAGCCTGGAAAAAGGACAGGATTGGATAAGAGGCACAATCCTGGAAGATCTAAGGAATGGATTGGTTAAAAGGTGGACCCCTCAGAAGCCCATGAAAGCTTGGGAAGTGGATTGGTTGCTTGAAAAAGTGCCTGGTCCTTCCCAAACCAGAGATAATATAATCCCAGCTAACAAAGGGTGCTCTCTCTCTCTCTAACATGTGGTCGCCCATTTGCTTGTGCATTTTCTTCCCTCAGCAACCATGTGGCCTGAGCTGCTGCATGGCCATCAGCTGGATGGCCCCTAAACACAGGCTCCAAGTGGGAGCCTGTGTACAGCAGCACAGCGACAGATTGCTGCTGGGAAAAGGCTGAGAAACCTGGACAGGTCCCGAGACTGCTGGTGCTGAACCAGTGGCACAGAATCTTTGGACGCTGGTCTTTGTTTTTCATTCTTGATGAGGATGAGGCTGGACTTTTTTTTCCATGGCAGGATGGATGGAGAAAAGACATTGGCCACTCAGGGGCAGCTCTCTTATCTTACCGTGCCACAAACCCTCACCCATGGGTCTCTCGAATGCTTTCCTTGGGATCCTGTGAAAGAACACAGTTTCCGCTGGCAGCAGTTCTAGGGGGTCAGAAATTTTGGTCCCCTTCCATAGCTACAGATATTCCACCCAAAGACATACATGCCCTTAAGAAGTGTACTAAGAACTTAAATAAGGGTCCAGTGTCACTGAACTACTAAGTCAACTCTCCCAGTTGCGAGAATGACATTCAGAGGAGCTCCACTGATTTCTTGAGGCCACCCCAGGGATTCTGTGGCAGTGTGGTGTTTTTCTCTTGGCAAGATGCCTGTGAAGGCAACCTATGTTGACTGACCCCTTGTGGTGAGAGGGATGGTGTGGAGGGAAACAAGAGCAAGGAAGATGCGTTAAATGTCTGCCCACCTGGCTTGCTCTCCCAAGGCTGGTCAGCACCTGGAGGCTATGGCAAATGTCTGACATTGGTGAGGAATATGTCTTAAGACCTTCCAGAGTCCTAAAATTGAGGGCTCTTAGAACGTACAGCACCAGCAACTGACTTTGCTTCAGAGCCACTTTCCGCAAAGAAACATTTTTGTTGTTAAACTGACCCCACCCAAGGCCGTCTGGGAGGGTGTCAGGTGGAGAGCCACATGCCTCACTAAGATGGAGAGGCTGGGCCGTGGAGGGGGCCACCCACCAGCTGAGTCACGGGGCATGTCACCTTTGCAGAGCAAGCAATTAAGTTAGACTTTTTACCAAGTAAAATCAGACATCGTCAGGAAAGTCCCCTCAGTGTATCAAAACTGTAGATGCCCCTATAATCATGAGAACAAACGCCTGTTGAAAGATGAGTATTTTGTTAAAATTCATAAATCACCTATATAGAAACACACATTGTTTATTTTTGTGGTAACGATGAGTACTGCTGCCTCCCTGGGAGACTGAGTGAGGACAGTGCCATTGAGTCGGTAACTGAGCTGTTGAGCCTGAGCCCCTGTGAGGCCAGCATACGGGGGGAGGTGAGAAGGTCCAGAGATGGACAAATGAGAGGAGCAAGATCTGACCGTGTCTGCTGGGGAGGACTGCAGCGTGTGAAAATCTGGGCAGAAATGAGAAGAAATAGAATCAAGACCACAAGTCGTGAAGGTAAGCACAAGTGTGTTCATCTGATTTCAGGACACCGGAACCTGAGGGATATATCTATGAAGTTTGAAAGCAGTAAATTTAGATCATATAAAATGAAATACTATACGGAGCTGATGGAACTGTTAAGAGGTAGGACAGTCATGGTGAAGATACAGAGAAGTTCAAATTAGATCCACAACTGTTACAAAGAAAGAACAAGGATGGCTGCAGTTCATCTCTAAACTTGCATCTGCCTGGTACACAATATTTATTCACTGTGGGAGGACACACTCAGATTTCTTGCATTTATACTGATGGAGGTGGCTAGTCTAACCATCTGCTGCTGGTGTCAACAAGGTCACCCCATTTCCCCCTGAAATTCCCAGTGTGTTCCCTGACAACTAAGGCTGGACCACAAGTTTGACCAATGGATGGCTGTCGTGTTCTACCTGCTAGCTACTTGTACACAGGGTTGCTCTTCCATCCAGGTTATCATGGGTCCTTCCCACACTATACAAAGCAAGAAAATCAGATTTTATTCACGGCAGAACTCAGAGCTGGAAAACAAGTATCCAGCTATGAACTTGAGGGCAAATGATCACCCAACTCCTCCTTAGAAGTTGTCTCAGACACAGAGGCTTCTCTCCCTCACAAGATCCCCCTGTTCTGCTGCTGTATGGTACTGGCCAAGGACACTGTAGGGAGCAAGGCAGACCATATCCCTGACCTCAGGAAACTTGCTCCTGGGAGAACTAAGGGCAGCAGCTTGGTGCCCTTTGCAATTTCAAGTTGATGCTGGACAACCCACAGTTCCATTCACTCATCCAGCATTGTTACCCATCCTATCCACAATAACACCAACAAGAAAAGCTTGTGTGAAACCAAGTAATCATTGCTAAAAGTCTGCAAAAGGTGCCCACTTCCTCCTCCAGAGTTAAATCCCTCATCATGGCATTCGAAGCTCTCCACAGTTTTGCTTCAGCCTGATTATGACTGATCTGTCATTACTTTCCTACAAGGACCCCATGTCCCTGCCATGCTGGGCTATTTGCTATGTCTTAAACATGTTATGCGTCATACCCAAGTCCCACTGTGTACCCTGCTCCTCATACTACAGCAACTTCCTCTGCCAACCCTACTCATCGAACTTTTTTCATCTTTAAGGCCTGTCCCAAATACATCCTCCTTTATGACACTTTTTCTGATTCTTCCAAAAGGATTTGATCTCTTACCACTTGAATTTCTCTAGAGCCATGTTTATATGTGTCCATATTAACAGTTTTCTGCAGTTTACAATGGGCTGCAACCCCTATAGCAAATGAAAGAATACTTTTGTAAATTATGTGAGGGCTGGCAGAGTGCCTTGCACATAGTAGGCCCTCAATACATAACTTCCATTCAGCTTTACAAGGGAAGGAAATCCTGTCATGTGCTATGACATGGATAAAGCTCAAGGATATTATTCTAAGTGAAATAAGTCAGTCCCCCCCCTAAAAAAAAATACTGTATGATTCCACTTATATGAGGTACCTAGAGTATTCAAATTCATACAAACAAGAATTAAAATGGTAGTTGCTGCCCTGACTGATGTGGCTTGTTCACAGTGTGTTGGGCATCGTTCTGTAAACCAAAGCCTTGCTGGTTCGAATCCCAGTCAGGGCACATGCCTGGGTTGCAGGCCAGGTCCCTGGTTGGGGACATGCTAGAGGCAACTGATCAATGTTTCTCTTGAACATTGATGTTCCTCTTCCTCCCTCCCTTCCCTCTCTCTAAAAATAAATAAAATCTTAAAAAAAATTGTGGTTACCAGGAATTAAAGAGAGAAGGAAGAAAAAGAGGAGTGTTTAATAGGTAAAGAATTTGAATTTTGCATGATGAAAACAACAATGTGAATATCCTTAACATTACTGAACTGTACTTAAAATGGTTAAAATGGTAAATTTTATATTATGTGTTTTCACCACAATAAAAAAAAAGTGCCAAGTAAACTAAATCTCCAACCTAACAGCGCTACAAAAAAAGAAAGGTATTTTGCTACAATCTTCACCATGATCATAGAGGTAAGAGCTGAAAGCAGCCTTTTAAAAATGTTTTAGTCAGTAGTCTGTACGTGCACTAAAAAACATTTCTGCATTTTGAAAGGAAAAAATCAAGACTGGAAAAGTATGGAGAAATGGATATACAGAGTAAAGTTAAGTAAGTTTCCCATTCCTTCAAGGTATCAGTTATCAAGAGAGTATGGACCTGTCAACTCCTCATGAGGATTCTGGGTTACAGTTCATTAACATTTAAAGGCAGGGATAAGGTCACAGTGGTCGAACCATCAGTTATCTTGCACTGTCACAGTAGAATTCTGGAGGAAAGGCAAGGACTGAGGCAAAAGTAGTTAGATGATTTTGTAGGGTTGGGGAGAGAGGAGGCCAGAAGAGGAGAACAAGGATGGTGGGTGGAAGATAGGGAAGCGATGGGGACAGACAGAATCAGAGAGAAACAGAGAACAAAAATGAAATTACGTACCAGAAAGTAACTGTAGAACAGTCCATTTAGACAGTGTCTACGAAACTATAGAGGCAGCTGTAAATAGGAATATCAGTTTTGGCTTGACAGGCACTGAATAGAGGATTCTCATTAGACACGTGTTGGGGCTCAAAAATACCATGTGGCATGGGTGCCATTTGTCAGGTAAATTTGCAGTTTTAAGTGTTTGTAATGTTGAAACTAGCAATCAACCAAGTTCTGATAAAACAGTAAGTTTCCTTTTATTTCAGGTTCTAAAGATAGTGCAAACAAGCCCTCGGCACGTTTATGTTAACAGGACTTGCTTCTAAGGAACATTAACTGTTCCCTTTTTTTCTTGAATTGTGGCCAAATGCAGCCAATGTTATTTGCCCCAATCTTTTCTCTTCTTTCCTTTCTCCTTTTCTTATCTATCTATCTATCTATCTATCTATCTATCTATCTATCATCTATCTAGATTTTAGGGAGAGGGAGAGGGGGAGGGAGAGAAGGAGAAGGAGGGCAACATCGATGTGAGAGAGAAACGTCGACGTTGCCTTACACAGCATCCTGACCAAGGACTGAACCCCCAGGACACGTGCCCTGGCTGGGAATAAAACCTGTGAACTTTTGGTTTGCAGGACGATGCTCCTACCAACTGAGCCACACTGGCCAGGGTTATTTGCCCCATTTCTCGATTCTCATAGACTGTCTCCTTCTGGCATGTTCTTTGAAACCCAACCCGACTGTGCTCAGGTCTCCCTCTTTATGAACAAGTGCCTTTAGAACGTATCTTTATTTTTGAAAGGCTGGATAATTTTTTTTTGTCCTAAATAGATTAAAACACAAAGCAAAAAAACAAAAACAAAAACAAAGAAAGCTAATTATTATTTTTTTTAATTTTAAGGATAGGTATTTCGGTGGGCATGGTATAAACAAGTGGTTATAAGGGAGGGCCCTGGAGTTCAGCAGCATGGATCTAGCCCGCCTCTGTCACTTGCTAGCTGCTAACCATGATCAAGTCACTTAACTTCTTTAAATTTCACTTCTCTCCACTGGAAAAGGGCAGAATAATGGTCACAGGATCTACCTCACAGGACTAAATGGTATGCTGTAAACTTCTCAAAATCTGGTAGCTGCCATTATTACTATCCAAGTGTGAACGTCAGACTGTGAAGTCCATCTGTCACATAGGTTGATTGTCCTTTATTCAAATGGCACTCGTGGGGCACCTAACCATAGGTACTAGGTTGGCCAACCAGTTCATTTACTTTTTTCTACATGATGCCTCTAGTAGTGTTTGGTTCATTGAAAACAATTTTGTTACTTTGTAGTGTGACAGCTGTCATAGCAGCATGCATTTAAAAAAACATTAAAATTGGTGAATTTTTAAAAAGCCATTTTAATACTGAATATGGAAGAAGATATACAACATTTTTGGCATATTATGCTTTATTATTTAAGAAAGGTAAAAACACAACTGAAATACAAAAAAAAAACGACTTGTGTGGTGTGTGGAGAAGGTGCTGTGACTGATCAAACATGTCAAAAGTGGTTTGTGAAGTTTCTTGGTACCATTGACTTTTGGCCAAATAATTCTTTGCTGTAGGAATGTCTTATACATTGGAAGATGTTTAGCAGCACCCCTGGCCTCTACCCACTAGAAGCCAATAGCAGGAGATAGTCAACATACTCAAAATATCCAAAATCATGGAAGTTATTGGTAATGGAGACAACTGTACTTGAAACAACAATAAAAAAATTAAAAAAAAAAGAGAGAAAGTTATAGGTGAAAATGAAAAAATGTGTCCTTTATTTTATGGAAAAAAGTAAATGGACTTCTTGGCCAACCCAGTAACTTTCGCAAAAGGCATACATTACTCATATACTGTCTAATACTTGACTTCTGGAGACAGGACAGCAAGCGAGGTGATTGGTAAAGACTTAGTAAGAAAGAAGACAGTGGGTTTTTGTCTTTTTGCCTCCATCACCCTGTTCCTCTAGGGTTAGCTGTTATTCCAAGAAGCATGCATTTTGAGAATCATCCATCTCAGATCATATTCATTAAGCAACCAGTTCTGCTGGGCACTGTACTTCCAGAATGGAAGGGAATCTAATGACCGACAACTCCTGAGCTTTATTATGTGTTATTGTGCAGGCTGGTGTTGGACAAGATGAAATGGATGAGGATGAGAGTGTGAGAAAAAAGAAATAGTTTGGGAGAGCAGGAGGGCTTCTCTCTACCTGGCTCAATGACAGAGAAAATTTATAAGACAAAGAGTCTCCAAGTTAATTAAGTGGAGGCAAATACCAAAGCAGTGATATTTCTGCATCTTTTCCCCTGATTGTATATGCAGAAGCAGCCCCAGTTTAGGCTCATGCTTCCTCCAGCATCCTACCAGACCACCAACCACCGTCACTCTCTGTTAATCATGTTTGGTGTCTTTCAAACTATCCTATGTTTCCTTTCAAAAATGTCCACAGAGCAACATACACTGAGAACATGCTGAAACTCCTAAATCTCAATCTAGAGTTCCAGAATTCTTGGTTTATTAATTCCTTCTGACATGGCCCAGATGTCTCTAGAGTAATTAGTAATAGAACAGAGTTAATATAGCTGCCTCACAGTGATGCAGATTCATTATGACTGATTGCTCACTTACAAAAATTCAGCAAGTCTGAGTTTACCTCGGAAAGGATAGCACCAGAATCATAGCCCACAGGCTTCTGCACCTGTTTTGTCTTCATCATATTTATGAGGCTACCAGGTACAATATGGTTAAGATGACTGGCTTTCATGCATTTTTATCCATTTGATATAGAGGTAAGGTTTACAGATAATACATAAAGTCCACTCTTCTGAGGAAAGGATGAGGGAAGCCAGAGAGATTGGGCTAATTTACATATCTCCAGTCCCTCAAATATTAAGAATCCTAAGGCTACCAACCTACTCAAGTTCAGGGCACAAAGCTGAAGCCATGAATGAATGGAGTGTGTCCTCATTAATTTGATAACTAGATAAATTAAAGGCTGTTGTTGGCTAAGAAATTTTATAAATTCTTTTAAAATGTCTCATCTTGTGTTCTGTTCTCTCCCTACTGCCATTAGCCCAATGCTTGTTAGCTCATATTCCAACTGGAGCAGCCTCTTACATAGGCTCAAACTGTTCAGCTTCATTCGATGAGTGATTAGGGAGAACGAGGCATAGGTTTGGCCTTGGTGGCTTCTTTGTTAGGCCTTCAACCTTCTTTTTTCTCTTCAGTCTATACAGTAACCCAGGAAAAAATTTAAAGGCTAGTTTTTACCATATCACTTTCCTGCTCAAAAACCTCTGGCTTTCCACTGCTATGGGAATGCAATCTAAATCCTTGTATGCCTTACCCAGTGAACCCTCTCTCAATACATGCCAAGGTGGACCTCTCCTGGCTCAGCCACCTCATCACGGACCCGAATGTGGCACCCTCTGAGTCTTTACCCAGGGCCTTTGTTCCTGGAATGTTCTTCCCTCACTCTCTGTAGACACCCTTCACGCTTTAAGGGTCAGCTCAAGCTCAGCCTTCTCCAATAATCGTTGATCAGACTGCATGCACTGAACTACACGCATCACTCTTGATGGTAGTCACATTGCCACTCTATTTTTATATATGTCTTTGACCCTTGAACAACATAGGTTTGAACTGCATGAGTCCACTTATATGCAGATCTTTTCAATAAATAACTACACTGTTTTAGCTTTGCATTTGGGAATCGCAGATGTGGAAGGCTCACTGTATGCATTGTTCTGTGTCATTTTATATGGGGGACTTGAGCATCCTCAGATTTTGGTATCCTCAGGGGTCCTCAAATCAATGCCCTGCAGATTCTGAGGGACAACTTAAGTTTTTAGGGAATCAACAGTTAAATGTAGATTTGCAACTGCATGGGGAGTTGAACCCCTCACCCATGTGTTGTTCAAGGGTCCACTGTATATATAAATAATCAATTCTAATTCTAGAAACAAATTAGAGAAGACTCAAAGATGCTTTCAAAGAAAAACCAGTGCTGTTGAGGATATTTGCTGCTGTGTTTTCATAATAGAGAGGATAGAAAGCCTCTAAGAGGTCAATCAAGTAAATCCTGATCTACACCAAGCAGCCAACAAAAATCATGTGCAATATTCACTAAATATCACTGCATGCACAAAGCAGATGATAAAAGACCATATACAGCAGGACTTGATTTTTATTAGATAGATAAGATAGATGAACACTGGGTTCTCTCAGAGGGAGGCCTTTGAGAGCATTTTCTCCTCTGTGGTTTTCTATGCACTTACATTTGGGGGCACTGAACTAAAGTGTTATTAACACGTTGAATGGTTCCTTTAGGTGGAAATTTGCTCTTTTAAACCATAAGCCTCTGACTTGGCTGGAGGTGTACATGGATAGAGGAGTTTGACACAACCCCAAGTTTAAGTTGAACTCTAACCGAACTCATACCACGTGACAGACACCCCACTATTCTGGAACAACACTCACTGAATTTGGAGTTGGGAAACACAGAGCCTAATTGTGGCTCTCCAGTAGAATTTCTGCTAGGCTTGAAAAAGTCACTTATTTTTTTGAACCTCAGTTGTTCTATTATAAAATAAGTGAATACTCTTCCCAACCTCTATCCCCATCCTAGCTTACAAAAGTGCACAAAGATCAACAGAAACTCTGAGAACACCAAAGACATTGTAAGAAGGCAGCTGATCAGTATCAGGCAGGATTACTATCAAGACTTGAAACAACCCTCTGGAATATTTAGTCTCTGACGCACCACAGCCTTAAAGCCCAGTGGTGTCTGACTCACATGCTCACATACAGGGAAGTGCAATCGACTAGATGCCCAATTTAATAACCATGGGCACATTCATTAAGTAACACTCGAAAAGTGAAAATACAAGAATCATTTTAAGACAACATTCTTAAGCTTACTCTCCTTTTACAACTCTTTTTCACAGTATTTTACAGATTATTGTCTTTGCTTTTTACATTTTTAAGAGAATGGCACAGATATAAATTTTAATAGAAGAAAAATGCTGGGCTTCAAATCAATGATTTAAAGACAAAGAATTTAGAGCGTTGACAAAGTCATTATGAAGGCAACAAGGTACGACTCTTTATCTTTGCAAATATTTTGACATTGACTCTAATTCACCTAGATGGGTAAATAATCTAGACTTAGTCACATAAATGCCAATGTACATATTTACAGATACACACGACTAAAGGCTCTTGGCACATGACTGGCAGGTGTATATTGAATATTTCTTGACACAAACACACAAACCCAGGCCATGACCGCGTGTACCAAGACACACATGGAAACACCACATGTCCCACAGAGCAACCTCACTGAGGAGATGTTCAGATAAAAAGAACAAGAGAAGAGATTATCCCTTGAAGGGAAGGGAGGGCTGCATGCCTCCGCAGATGTCTTGACTCACCTGTTAAGTGGTTGGCAATCCTGGCAGTGGGTTTGGGAGGCAGGGCAGGGGGTTGCTTGAGAAGGGACAGCTGCTTCACTGGGGTCTCCTCATGGTCTCCAGGGAAAGCAGCAGGTTTTTTGGGGGGCAGTAGCAGGACTGGTTTGGCTGAAGGATCTTGGGACAGGAGGACTCCAGACTCACTGGCAGAGGGACTCTCTTCAGACACTGAGGGGACAACCACAGGACACACAGGAGACATTACACAAACGCAGCGCCGGTGGGGCTGGCAGGAGCACGCAGGACAGGGACGTGGGTTAGCGACACAACAGAGCACCGACTGTTCCAGGTTGTCACATACATGTGGAGAGTTAAAGAGAGGATGCCAGAAATCCAATAAAGCACCGTGGTTGGTGTGGGGCACAGAAGGGAGGTAGAGGCAGAAGAGTGAGAGGACTAAGAAAGGACTAAGAGGGAGAAAAAGGAAGAAGGCATTTTCTCAAAACTATCCAAAGCTTTGCCACTTCAATCCCGGCATTTACAATACCAGTTATATGGGTGCTCTAAAATGTGATAGCCAACAGGTGGCAGGTGTAATGGATGAGGGGTGAAGGGTCCCCTCTGACCCAGGCCAGCACCAAAAGCCAGTACTTTTCTTTAGGCCTGTTTGCCTTTGCTAGGGAGGAAGAGAGTGGGTTCTTGTTTTTAAAGCCTGCTGGGTCTCCTGTGTCCTTGATCCTAGGTCTGGGACACTAGGCAATGATGACACCCTAGAGGCAGATACCAGGCAGGCCACCCACAGGCCTGGGGTGGCTGCTCCTAAGGTTCAAGAGTCATGTGAGCCAGGGAGGAGCCTCCAGGGGTGCCCTGCAGTTTGACAGGCACCCTCCTGCCCCTGCAGCTCCCACAAACTTGACAAGGTGAGGGATGCTCCAAGTCAACACCTGTTGGTCTTCCCCTTTCCTCTCTCCTCTTACTCGCCAGAATCATCGTTCTCTTGTTTTGATTCACCCACTGCCCTTTGCTCTGTGTTGGGCCTGATTCTTCCTTGTCCTCTGGGGGAACCCCAACTGGCTCCAGTGAAGAGTTGTCTCAGGCAGTGGCACAGGCCTCCCCTCAGTGCTGGCCTCCTGGCAGGTGACAGACTGATACCCTTTGGCTTCACTGGAATGACCGATCTCACTGTACGGATCAGATCGATCTGATTCCATGTTACAAGGAAGGTTGGCTAAAAAACACTTCCCGGCTTTATTTGGGGAAATCTCCCCAGCTTGAGGGATGGGGGATTTACTCAGCTGCATCTCCTCCCACCGCTGCTCCAGTGAGAAAGCCTAGAAATGATTCTTCTCCACTCTCTTCCTCTCTGATCTGGGGAGCAGACTTCCCTGTAGCATCAAAGCCCTGTAATCACCCTCAGGAGTGCTAAATTCTCCCCCTGCCTCCAGGGACACTGTTATTATCAGTGTTGGGCACACTGATGGAGCAGTGACTCACGGGTCCCAATGGGAAGCCTGGGAACTGACTTTGTGAAACACCGTCTCTGCTGTCCTCCTGCCTGAGCTCTGCTAATGCAGACTTTGCACCTGGTGTGGAGGGAGGGCATGGCCTTTCGGCCCGCTCCAGATATGCCAGGAGGTCGCTTCCCACAGGCTTGACAAGGACCAATCCTTACTGGCTCTGGGGAGGGTCCCACCTTCAGGCTAAGGAGGACCTCTCTGCAAACCTCTTGAGGGAATAAGTGACCACTCAGAGGGCTTTGGACCAAAATGGGAGTGACAGCTTTATGGCATGAAAATCACCTGTTGGCAGATACAAGGTGACCTGCAAATTGTAAATAATTTAATGACCAATGCACACATTGATTGTACACAGTAAATTGATGCACATTGCTAAATTGATACAACCATTAACTGGCACACTGGGACTGGGTTAAAGGGCATGCCAGGGCTTTGTGAAATGGTGAACTAGATAGGTACCATGAGAGGTACAGGATTCTTTAGCTTGATCTTAATAGATATGAGTGTTAGAAAATAAAAATAATGACATTTTAAATCATCAATATTACAAAAACTGTATATCTCTTTAAAGATCCTAACGTTATAAAAATATTGTTTAAACCTATAGAATAATAGCTGTAAATATCCTCTCCAGTTTTATACTCAACATGTACTAGTTGGTCACTTTCATCTCCATTTCCAGGAGATTCTTATGCTCAGGATAGTTCCCAACAGCACCCCAGTCCATTCAGGCTGAAGATCCCCAATGCCACCCACTGGGAACCTGTGCTGCAGTCCGCCAGGGCGTTCATTACCTGTGCCGTCCATGATGTCTGAAGGCTGGAGCACCTCGTACGAGCAGGGATCTCTGGGCATCGGGACCGGCTCCATTTCGGACAGGGCAGGCAGGGACAGCTGGCTGGCGCTCAGGGACTGCCCGTTTTCCAGGGAGTCTTCCTCGTTTGATAGGGAGAGCTCACCATCTGCCAGGCAGGGAAGGGCAGCACAGAGTTAGACAGCACCTGCCTCCCAGGGACAGCAACGTTTACTGCCTGCTAACGGAGTTAAGATATTTCTGAACAGTCTTTATCGAGGTCGGTATGTAATGTCACTTGTTCTTTTGCTTATAAGTCATTTACTTTATTTTCAGAGGTGTGTCACCTAACCACCAGGGCAACAATTTCCAATGATCTTTAGCAAATTGCTTGTTTTCTCTCCATCTTTGTGACTGTAATCTACTATATTTTGTCTCTCTTTTATTTTTTAATGAGCATAAATAAAAATTAGTTTTTCTTCTTAATTTTTGAAAACTTGAAAATACTGAGTGGGCCTCAAAGATTAGAAAATCAGGGTTAGGGACTCCTACTTCGTGGAATAAAGGGTTTCATATCATGCAACAGATGCCAGGAGCACGGTGCTCCTTGGCCCCAGAAAAAACCCATCTGGTCCTCTCTTCACCTCTGCCCCAAATCCCAAATCCCAAGTCCCAGTGGAGGCTGTAGCAGCCCAGGAGTTCGGGAAGTGACTGAATTGTCCCAGCGCTCACCAGTGATCACTTGGCCACGGGGCAGGCAGACTCTGATCTGGCTTAAAGCTCAGCAACACAAGGGGCAGCTAATTAACACCACGGGGAGGATCAAAGGCTCCTACACAATGGCCATTTGTCAAATCATCCGGCCCACCCGCCCTGTGATTTCATCCTGGCCCAGGGGAGTCCTAGATAACTAGATATTAAAGTCAAATGAATTTTTAAAGAGAACTGAAAGCTATTCCAATAAAATGAGTAAAGAGCCAGATGAAAGACTCGAAGTGATACTTAGTCAGAAACACAGAAACTAGCAAAGCAATTACCTACTTTAAAACAGGAAGGAAGATCATTTGCTTGTAGAAATGAAACAGCAAAATAACTCCAAGGTTAAACTTGGATAAATAATCCTTTCCTTTCGCTTGGCTCCTTGTGAGGCTTTAGTTTCATCCACAGTGATATGTGGTGACAAAGGACCCTCCGCCTGTTCCCCTCCCCCCAGTTAGAATTGGCTCAGTGAAATGTATGTTCAACAGAGTAACCTACATGCTAACAGGCTTTATAATAGATCAAGCTAACAGTTCAAGGACAGATGATATTTGACCTGAATAGTCTATAACAGAAAAAATATAATGGATGCACAGCAAAAAAATCATCTGAAGCAGGTGATACAAAGTGCAAACACTTGAAGAGTGTGTGTGTTTTCCTCCTTTTTTCATTTGGCCTTTCTGTATGCCCTGGATGGCAGCAGTATATAACAGATTAGCCATGGTTACTACATTAATGACAGAAGAGCAGACTCTACAGCTAACGCCATGGAGAGTATACAGCTACATTGAGAGTCTTTAGGATGGGAAGGACTGCAGTAGGCGGGTTACTGCATCAACATCCCATAATGTATGGTCCCCATGCCTTTTAAGACGCTTTAATTTAGCAGGTTCAAATGGACGCCGTGGGAAGTAGGTCTGCTTAAAGTCCCAGTTGGTGGAATAATGATGCAGCTGCCATTCAGTTTAATACATCTCTCAGAAACCACTTTGGTTTTTGATGTTCCAAGTGTAGTAAAAGTCTTGGACAAGACAGCCAGAGGAGGAAGTGTTTCAGTGCTATTGCCAACTTCTTCTTTGGGGCCAAGATGCAATGGAATGACTGCTGTACATTTTCACAGAAGTACCACAGAAACAACACTGGGAAGAAAGATACAACCACTTTCGCCTCTGTGAACCCTGGTTTCACCAAGGCAGCTGGCTTAGTGCCAGAGGCTTTGCCAGTAACACAGTAGCAATATTACTCATAACTCTTGGGACTGTTACCCCTCAAAAAATTTAGCTCCGTATGAATTGAAAGCATCTTTGCTAAGTCACGAGACCCAAACCACTTTGGGGAGGAAACAACCTTACGAATTCCACTGTCATCATTTCTAAATACACATTTCTATTGAAAAAAAATAAAAGCAGTAGAAAAATGAAGACACCAATCATATCACCGCCCTAACACATACAGTTTCTTTTTCTGTACGCATTTTTCACAGTTGCAGTCCTACTATGTATCACATTTGTGTCTTTTTTTTAATATTATAGCATTATAATTTGTGAAATTATCATCTTAATGCTTCTATTATTCATAGATGAATATGCTGATGTTTGTTTAGTTATCTCCCCATGGTGGTCACAAAGGGATTTCCAATGTTTTGTGCTATTATGAAAAAAAAAAAAAAAAAGTTCTGCTGACCATCTTCTTGTATAAAGTCTGCAATTAGAATTTTCCCCCTTTAGAGTGATTCCAATAAATGAAATTTATGTGTTAATAATTTAATGTCTAGTGACACATATCTAGATTTTGTGAAATTGTCTTTCTATAGTTTTTTTTTCTATTTACACAGCAGCAATGTATAGATCACACTAATTTCTTAGCTTTTGGTCATTTCTTCAACATTAACATTGATTATCTCTATCTACATACATATATAGTACATGTATGCATATATGCATATATAGTATGCATAGTAGAAATAAAAAAATTCAATAATACAAATTTTCATTACTAGTATCATTTATGACCAAGATTGGTAGTGATAAAACTAAAAACATTTTATTTGGGTTCATATAACTTAGACATAGAATGATGCTGTCATTGTTAAGTAACTTAAAAATTCTCATGACATTTTTTAACGTACACAAAAGTAGAAACATTAACGTCATGGACCTCATGTACTCATCATCAAGCCAAGGAAGCAGCTGGGAATTCCTAATGCTGGGAACTTCCAAGTTTGATGAACTTAAAGACTATTGAGGGTCTCTATGTCTTTTTACTATTTACTGGCATTGTGTATCAGCACTTTTTATTAGAAAAACATTTTTTTTTCCAGGAAGATTTTAACTCTCTGGATTGAGTCTTCTGGATTATTTGTATCTTCATCAATCCATATCATCACCATCTCTTATACATGATCTTCTAAAATGATCAGTAATAATGACTTTCAAAGTGGCACACGATGACCTCCAACCATAAGTTGTGTCCTCCCAGAACTGGAGAAGTGGGAACGGGAGGAAGGGAGAAAGCAGGGAGGAGAGCAGATGGGTGGAGGCAGTGGTTCTCAAACCAGCGGCATCACAATCCCTGGTGGCAGTTAAACCACAGATTGCTGGGTCTGCAGTTTCTGACCCAGTAGGTCTGAGGTGGGACCAAGAGTGTGCATGTTTAACAAACTCTTGGGTGATGCTAAAGCTGTTTTTGCTGGTTGGGGTTCCACACTTTGAGAACCATTGGCTTGGCAAGGCAAGAGAACCTGGAATGCCTTTTCATAATGAGGTTTAGAGCAGGAAATGCTGTTTATCTGGCTAACATGGAATGGAGATGGTTGTTTTAAACCTTCGAGCGGACAAGAGAGCAGGAGGTTGCATTGTCTAATGAGGGATCAGCACATGAACTTGTCACAAAGGACGAGGAGACCGGATAGTGCAGCAGGGTAGAGAGCAGAAGTAAATGTGAGTCCGATGCAGACATATGTAACGAGGTAATATCAGGTCTCGGAAGTGGGAGAGAAAGTGATTCAGAAGCGGATCTAAGGCACAGAACTGGCCATGGATGTTGTGCCAGCCTGCCTCTCCTCTTCTTGTGTGGCACAACAAAGGAAGATGCTGGTAGTCAGGTTATCACCAAATCAAGGAGAATGAAGGGAAAAGTGGGAATGAATTAATTTCTGTTGTGAACCTAATAAGTAACACCATGCATCGCACATCACAAATTGCCAGCCCTCACAATGGCCATCTGAGGTAGGCAGATATTTTCTGTTAGCTCCTTATGATACCTGTGGAAACAACTCATCAGTCCACTGCATTCGAAGCCCTAGAGTTTCACCACACCCTGCCCTGCTTCTCTCTCCTCCAGTAAGCTAGGCGGGCATTGTGCCAAATGCTAAGGAGAAAACAGCTATGCCTTGGGGAAGAGAGTGGGGCAAGATGTGGTTAAGAAATGCAGAGAAGCAGACGCAGAGAGGAATTAGTGTGAGCCAGGCAGGGCGGGCAGGGGCAAAGGAGCCAGAGTGAGAAGTTAAGCCCTGAGAAGTGGATGAAAAAAAAAAAAGGGATGAAGGAAGATGGAAAGACATGTGTTTAAGACTAGATGGAGACCACGTATTAGGGGAGGACCTTGTCTTACGCTGAATATTTAAAATGTTCTAAAGTATGATTTATGCAAAAGTTATGTTCCAGAGGATTGATCTAAAAGATTCATTTGATTTTGTTTTTTGGTTTTCTTAGAAATTGCATCCATCTATAACTGGATGTCACCATGGTGACTAGATTCCAAGGGGATTTTTAAACTATTGTTATTGTTGTTTATTTTGCTTTAGGAATACTCTAGTTTTAGGGTGACTGACATCAACTTCTAATCAATTAAATTTTCCCAAAGCTTAAGGTTACTAAACTTTTTTAAAAATATAGATGAATACCACCATAAAAAAAGGGCAACTAGAATTCTTTCAGTCTCTTCTAGATACCTCAGTAATAACAGTTTCTACTTTTTAAAAATTGTATAAAAGGACTCCTCCAGAGGTAGCAGCAGCCCAGAATGCTGTAGTAGTGAGTATTGTGTTGCAAAGAGCATTATCTGCAAACCAGAGAACTGGTACTACAGAAGAAGATGGTGGCCTTGGAGGAGGAGTTCTGATCCCCCTCTCCAGTGCTCGAGGGAGAATTTGGCCAATCTGAGGAGAAACAGAGCAGGAGACCACCGATATCACAACATTTATGAAAATAGGGCATCAGAAGTTATCCAGATATTGAATGAACAGACGCAACTTTTTATTTTTTTGAAACTCTTAATATTTTTATATCTCTCAATTGCTTATGATTCTTTTCCATCCATCTTAGTGCTGTTACTTCTGCTCCAAATCTATCTCTCCTGCAATACATCTGGGTTTTTTTGGGTTGTTGCTGTTTGTTTGTTTGTTTTTTGTTTTTGCATGCAAATTTATATTATCTTTTTCTCTCTTTTCTGACATTTTTTATTTCAATAGTATTTTCTTTTCTTTCTACATAATCTTCTTTGCTTGGCTGGTTATAATGTCAATTGATAGGTTCCCCCTATTATCTCATTCACAATGTGTTGATAATTTACTGTCTCTCACTTGGGTCCCATTGGTACACCACTCAAGATTCTATGCTCCTTATTCTTGTTGTCTAGATCTCATAGAATCTGCTGCAAGATTGTTGCTACAATATCACTATAAATAAGACTTATTCCATACACTTGTAAATACAACTTAACACCCCTCATAGATCTTGGCTCACTTCGCAATTTCCTAAACTCTACTAATGTAGGGGTTATCTCTATTCTTTTACACACTACCCCTATTTACTATTCTTTATTCCTACCTTACCTCAGAATCTGACCTCTTGCTGCCTCATAGCTTTGTAGATCCAACTAACAACACTTTCCTCTCCACTAAGAGTCTTATCTTTCCATACTTTTTAAAACGTGGATAGTGGGGTGGAAGATCATGGTTTACACTATATATAGCCAAAGGATCTCCCATCTCTTCTCTACTGGCTGCTACTGTAAATATCATAGAATACTGGTTCGCTGTCTTAACCTATTTTGCCTTACTCCTCCAACTGACCACAAATAAGAGTAGGGGGAAGCTGTGAACACCAGGATACCCAAAACAGACTACTCCACTGAATCTCACAGGTATTCTACCACAGAAGTTCACATCATAAACACAAGGAACCAGAACAGATCAAGTTAAGAAACAGAGGTTAACAAGAAAAGTCTCAGGAACAATGAGAAGACGAAGAAACAGTCCGCAAATGAAGGGAAAGGAAGAAGCCTCAGAAGGAATGCTAAATGAAATAGAGGCAACTCAACTATCAGATATTGAGTTCAAAACAATGATTATAAGGAAGTTCAACGAGCTCACAATGAGCTTCCAGAAACTACAGGGAAGCTACATTGATCTCACTGCAAACTATATCAATATGAAAAAGGAAATAGAAACTATCAACAAAGGCCAAGAGGAAATGA